>CM029598.1:74742973-74957251 GCA_017311375.1 Mytilus coruscus | reverse complement strand
AAATCCATTGATGTCAAATTTCATGGAAAAGTAAATAATGAGGTTTCCGTAATAGTTATACACTGAGGATAGGTGTGTCTGGATAAGAAACCCGACGGCCGGAGGCCGGAGGGGTTTCTTATCCAGACACACCGTATCCCGAAGTGTATAACTAACTTACACCCGATGCTAAACCCTATATTTGTTTACATTGAATATTAAATGAAAAAGGACGGATAGCATTTTTATTGACAATATCAAACCATGATTAACTAGTAATCCTGTGTTAGGATGCTAACACAAAAGTCGCCAAAACGGACCCCCAATCATTTGTCTGCGGTATCCATGGTCATGGAAGCCATTTTGGAAATTCCAAAGTTAAATAGCACGTCATCATATGCCAGTTTACATTTGTTTAAAGTTTCATTCAGTTTAAAGCATTTAAAAAAAAAATCACATTTTTGCAGTTTCCATGGTAACGGCGGCCATTTTGGAAATTCTAAAGTCAAATGCCACATCTATATATGGTAATCAACATTTGTGTAAAGTTTCATTAAGTTTAAAGCATTTTGAAATTTTTCACATTTTTGCAGTTTCCATGGTAACGGCGGCCATTTTAAAATTCCAAAGTCAAACTGCTGTTGCATATGGTGCTACCCATAATAATATACCTTCATATAACATTTTATGTCTCTAGAATTAATGCAACACTGATGTTCTAGAATGTTCCATGAAAATTCACCCCCCTAAAATTATGCCAAGGAGACCCCCTACTGAAATAAAAAAAAGTTCCATAATGAAGCAGACATGTGACTCTTAATATTCATAAAAGTAATCATAATTCCATCTACTCTACATACAGTAGCAAATTTAAGAAATGTAAAATAAATTTGACCCCACCCATCTTTGAGCCCCCCTTATTATGCCAAGATGACACCCTGGTATCATGAACATTGGGTTCTGCAATCCCCATGATGCAGACCCATACCCAGAAAAAATATAAAGTTTCCATCCTCTATAGCTTCCAAGAAAATGGTAGGACAGTTTAAGGGTTTAGAAAAAGAAGAATAAGAATAATAACAAGTAATCCTGTGTTAGGATGCTAACACAAAAGTCGCCAAAACGGCCTCCAACCATTGTTCTGCTGTTTCCATGGTAGCGGCAGCCATTTTGAAATTTCATAGTCCGATAACACATCTACACATGACAGGTCACATTACTTACAAGTTTCATAAAAATTGGACCAATTTTCAAATTTAGACATTCATGTTTCCATGGTTACGGTGGCCATTTTGGAAATTCCAAAGTCAAATGCCACATCTACATAAGACAGTCAACATTTGTGTAAAGTTTCATTAAGTTTGAAGCATTTTGAATTTTTTGACATTTTTGCAGTTTCCATGGTAACGGCAGCCATTTTGAAAATTCCAAAGTCGGATGGCACATCTACACATGACAGGTCACATTACTGTCAAGTTTCATAAAGATTGGACCAAATCTAGATTTTTCACATTTTGTTGTTTCCATGGCAACGGCGGCCATTTTGGAAATTCTAAAGTCAAATTCAAATCTACATACACTCGTTAACATCTCTGTAAAATTTCATTAAATTTGAAGCATTTAAAACATTTTCACATTTTGCAGTTTCCATGGTAACGGCTGCCATTTTAAAATTCCAAAGTCCAATTACAGCTACATATGGTGCTACCTTTAATAATCTATCATTATATAACATAAAAAGTACATAGGAATAATTCAACACTATCACATGACTAATCACATGACTATTGTTCTAGAATGTTCCATGAAAATTGACCCCCTAAAATAATGCCAAGATGACCCCGGGCTGAAATAAAAAATGTGGAATGGACACCTGGACATCGGTCTCTTGTATTACACAAAACTTAAAGGTTCTACCAGTAACGAATCAATAGTTGAAAAATGACCCCACCCATTTTCCGGCCCCCAAAAAGTGCCAAGTTGACCCCCATTTGAAATAAAAAATAGCGAATGCACCCCTAGGGATACTACCCCAACATCATACCAAATATAAAGTTTCCATCATTTAAGGCTTGGAAGAAAATGGTCGGACAAATTAGGGTTAAGAAGAATAATAATAATAATAATAATAATAATAATAATAATAAGAAACGGGACAAAAACATAAAGTCTCCAAAACTCCGTTTTGGCGACTTAATAATAATAATAAGAAGAAACGGGACAAAAACAATAAGTCTCCAAAACTCCGTTTTGGCGACTTAACAAGATTTGCTTTTGCAAGCAATAGCGGAGGATGTCACCCTGTACTGGACATTGTCACAGTAGCAGCAACCACTTAAAGTGTACCAAAGTCAAATGGCACATCTATTATACATGCTGGAATTGGCATGTCTTTGATCCCCCCCCTTTTTTTCTCATCCCGTAGAATAGGTTTGAGATCTATACATAGTTTTGGAAATCTTTAGAATCTAAAATTAGACCCACGCGCGAGGAAGAACGTGGCGTCACGTGATGTGCAAGTATATTATCGTGGACTTAGCATATTTATATTCTTTTAGAGGGACCTTGGACAGACAACATGTGTATATATTGACGGAGCGCCATACTAACTGTTCATTTTGTTCTTTAATAGCTCGCGTATCACACGATACTTGTATCTTATTTTGTACAATTAAATTACACGTTCATCGATTGATTTCAGCTAATGTGTATATTTTAGCCGGTGTGTAATTCACGGATGTGTACTGTAATGCAAGTACAGAAATGTCACTAATATGTACTCTTAGTGTTTCTCTCTGTCGGTGGCGATTTTCTCTTCACAGCACGATTTTTGTATAGAATAGAAGCACGTTAAATTATATATTTTTTTCTTCTAGCATATTCTAGAAGATGTTCTGCAGTACAGATTTGTATTTGATCGTATGCACATACTCTTGATAACGGAATTTTGCCTCAAATTTACGAGGTGTTTTATATATAAAAAAGAAGATGTGGTATGATTGCCATTGAGACAACTCTCCGCAAGAGACCAAATGACACAGAAATTAACAACTATAGGTCATTGTACGGCCTTCAACAATGAGAAAAGCCCATACTGCATAGTCAGTTTATGTTTGTATTTTTTGTTGTTTCCATGGTAACGGCGGCCATTTTGAAAATTCAAAAGACAAATAGCAACTCTGCACATCTCAGTTGACATTTCAGTGACGTTTTATCAAGTTTGGGGCATTTTGAAATTTCTGAAATTTTTGAAATTTTAGCTGGTTTCCATGGTTACAAAGACCATTCCCAAAATGTAATGACAGATGCCACATTGGTACATGGGAGGGAACATACCATCAAAGTTTTAATGGATTTGACCTACCATTTTAAGAGAGTAAAGGCTACTTTATGGTTTTTGAAGCATTTTGACCTTTTTTGCATTGTTTCCATGGTAACGGCAGCCATTTTGGAAATTGCAAAGTCAAACTGCTGTTGCATATGGTGCTACCCATTATAATATACCATCATATAACATTTTATGTCTCTAGAATTAATGCAACACTGATGTTCTAGAATGTTCCATGAAAATTCACCCCCCTCAAATTATGCCAAGGAGACCCCTACTGAAATAAAAAAAGTTCCATGTTGAAGCAGACATGTGTCTCTTAATATTCATAAAAGTAATCATAATTCCATCTACTCTACATACAGTAGCAAATTTAAGAAATGTAAAATAAATTTGACCCCACCCAACTTTGAGCCCCCCTAATTATGCCAAGATGACACCCTGGTATCATGAACATTGGGTTCTGCAACCCCATGATGCAGACCCATACCCAGAAAAATATAAAGTTTCCATCCTCTATAGCTTCCAAGAAAATGGTAGGACAGTTTAAGGGTTTAGAAAAGAAGAATAAGAATAATAATAATAATAATAATAAGAAACGGGACAAAAACAATAAGTCTCCAAAACTCCGTTTTGGCGACTTAACTAGATTTGCTATTGCAAGCAATAGCGGATGGCACCTTCCCACATTGCCACTAAACTGCAGCCATTTTGAAAATTTGAAACAGTATTTACACATAAATACATTACAACATATTTGTTTGTAAATTTTTAGAAAGTTTTGAGCATTTTTAGATTTTTCACATTTTTACAGTTTCCATGGCAACGGCGGCCATTTTGGAAATTCCAAAGTCCAAAGTCTTATCTTTACTTACCATTTACCATTTATAATGAGTTTCATTAAGTTTTGAGCATTTTGAGATTTTTGGACATTTTGCTTCTGTATCCATGGTTACATTTTAGTTCCAATGCCTGTCAAAATCATCCAAAACCTGGATATAGTGGACAACTATATGGTATAAAAACTGATGATTTTAAGTTAAAGCACACCAAAATTATTCCCAAAACTCTTAAGTTTTGGAGCATTTTGACCTTTTGCATTGTTTCCATGGTAACAATAGACATTTTGAAATTCCAACACCAAATTTCACATCTGCCAATGTTGCTCATCGTTACTGTGAAGTGTCATTAAGTTTGGAGGATTTTGATATTTTGAAATTTTTGGTGTAGTTTCCATGGCAACATAGTAGTTCCAATGATTGCCAAAATCATCCAACACCAGTATATACTTGGCACCTACATTGTATTAAAATATAATGATTCTGAGTTTAAGCATATCCAAACAGTTCACCAAAACCAAAACTGGATTTTTTCACATTTGTTCAATTTCCATGGTAACGGCAGCCATCTTGAACCATTCCATGCTTCGTGCACAACTTCACATTGGGGTCCTCAATATAGTAGAGTTCCATCAACATTGGTCCATTAGTTTTCGAGAAATCGCGCGGACAAAATGTGTGGAAGAAAAATAATAAAAATAATAATAATAAGAAAAAAAAGAAACGTAGAATAACAATATGTCACCCCAACTCCGTTGAGGGTGCCATAACTAGATTTGCCATTGCAAGCAATAGCGGATGACACCCTTCCCACATTGCCACTAAACTGCAGCCATTTTGAAAATTTAAAACAGTATTTACACATAAATACATTACAACATATTTGTTTGTAAATTTTTTAGACAGTTTTGAGCATTTCTTCAATTTTTCACATTTTTGCAGTTACCATGGCAACGGCGGCCATTTTTGAAATTCCAAAGTTCAAAGTCTTATCTTTACTTACCATTTACCATTCATAATGAGTTTCATTAAATTTGGAGCATTTTGAGATTTTTGGACATTTTTGCTGTTTCCATGGTAACGGTGTCCATTTCCAAAATTCCAACAACAGTTTCAACATTAACTAATATGCTATGTTATATATTCATGAAATTAGTTTCAATTTGATCTTTATTCCTTAAGAAAATGCTGCTTTGATGTTTTCTCCCATAGGATCAATGTTAAACTTTTCTCAAGTTTCCATGGCAATGGCAGCCATTTTGAAAATTCCAAGTACTGTCGGTACCTCAGGGCACCACTGCCAACATTTACATAAACTTTCAAGAGGTTGCCTCTTATAACGAAAGATTTAGAATTTTGATGTTTTTTTACATTTTTGCAGTTTCCATGGTAACGGCGGCCATTTTGAACCATTCCAATGTCTCTTGCACAACTTCACATGGCGGTTCATATTATGGTATAGTTCCATCAACATGGGTCTGACCAATGCCGAGAAATAGTATGGACAAAATGTGTGGAAGAATAAAAATAATAATAACAAATAATCCTGTGTTAGGATGCTAACACAAAAGTCGCCAAAACGGCCCCCAACCATTGTTCTGCTGTTTCCATGGAAACGGCAGCCATTTTGAAATTTCAAAGTCGGATATCACATCTACACGTGACAGGTCACATTACTTACAAGTTTCATAAAAATTGGACCAATTTTCAAATTTAGGCATTCATGTTTCCATGGTTACGGTGGCCATTTTGGAAATTCCAAAGTCAAATGCCACATCTACATAAGACAGTCAACATTTGTGTTAAGTTTCATTAAGTTTGAAGCATTTTGAATTTTTTGACATTTTTGTTGTTTCCATGGCAACGGCGGCCATTTTGGAAATTCCAAAGTCAAATTCCAAATCTACATACACTCGTCAACATCTCTGTAAAATTTCATTAAATTTGTAGCATTTTAAAATTTTTTCGCATTTTTGCAGTTTCCATGGTAACGGCGGCCATTTTAAAAATTCCAAAGTCGAATTACAGCTACATATGGTACTACCTGTAATAATCTATCATTATATAACATAAAAAGTACATAGGAATAATTCAACACTATCACATGACTAATCACATGACTATTGTTCTAGAATGTTCCATGAAAATTGACCCCTAAAATAATGCCAAGATGACCCCGGGCTGAAATAAAAATGTGGAATGGACACTTGGACATCGGTCTCTTGTATTACACAAAACCTAAAGGTTCTACCAGTAGCGAATCAATAGTCGAAATTTGACCCAACCCATGTTCCGGCCCCAAAAGTGCCAAGTTGACCCCATTTGAAATAAAAATAGCGAATGCACCCCTAGGGATACTACCCCAACATCATACCAAATATAAAGTATCCATCATTTAAGGCTTGGAAGAAAATGGTCGGACAAATTAGGGTTAAGAATAATAATAAGAAGAAGAAGAAGAAGAAACGGGACAAAAACATAAAGTCTCCAAAACTCCGTTTTGGCGACTTAATAATAATAATAATAATAATAATAAGAAACGGGACAAAAACATAAAGTCCCCAAAACTCCGTTTTGGCGACTTAACTAGATTTGTAATTGCTAGCAATAACGGATGGCACCCTCGTTCCCCCATTGTCAGG
Organism: Mytilus coruscus; assembly: GCA_017311375.1. Classification (NCBI taxonomy): domain Eukaryota; kingdom Metazoa; phylum Mollusca; class Bivalvia; order Mytilida; family Mytilidae; genus Mytilus; species Mytilus coruscus. The sequence goes on along the minus strand of CM029598.1, from coordinate 74,950,463 downwards.
TCAGCGGCAGCCATTTTGAAAATCTAAAGTCAAATAGCGCATCTACACATGGAAAGTATCATTTTTGTAAAGTTTCATTAAATTTGGAGCATTTTGAAATTTTTGACATTTTGGCGTTTCCATGGTTACGGCGGCCATTTTGAAAATTCCAACTTCAAATGCAACTCTGTCCATGCCAGTGACCATTTCTGTAAAGTTTCATCTAGTTTGCAGCAATTTGATTTTTTGGAAATGTTGGACATTATTGCTGTTTCCATGGTTACAGTAGATAATTCAAAATTCTAAAAGCAGACATCTCATTGCCACATGTCATGTTATATATCAATACAGTTTCATTTACTTTGGTGCAATACTCTCTGAGAAAATGCAGATTTTATGCATTTTCCATAGGGTCAATGCAAAACTTGCCCCCAGTTTCCATGACAACGGCGGCCATTTTGAACTATCCAAATATTGTCTTGACATCTTGGTATACTGGATAACATTTTCATAAAGTTTCATCCAGCTGGATGTTATAACGAAAGAGTTAGAATTTTTGATATTTTAGCTGTTTCCATGGTAACGGCAGCCATTTTGAAAATTCCAAAGTCAAACTGCAAATCAGCACATGCCAGTTACCATTCCTGTGGAGTTTCTTCCAGTTTGGAACACTTTGATTTTTTTCGCATTTTTGCTGTTTCCATGGAAACGGCGGCCATCTTTTACCATTCCATAGCAAGGTGCACAACTTCAAATGGGGTTCCTCATTATAGTTGAGTTCCATAAACATTGGTCCGTTCAATTCTGAGAACTCGCGCGGACAAAATGTGTGGAAGAAAAATAAAAATAACTGGATTTGCCATTGCAAGCAATAGCGGATGTCACCCTTCCCCACATTGACACTAAGCGGCACCCATTTAAAAAAAAAATTAACAGTGAATGCACATATATCATGTATATGCATGGCTATACATCTTTCTGTAAATTTTCAGTTCATTCAGAGCATTTACAACATTTTCACATTTTTGCCGTTTCCATGGCAACGGCAGCCATTTTGAAAATTTTAAAGTCAAAAGACTCATCTATAATGTCCGGTTAACAATAATATCACGTTTCATTAAGTTTGAAGCATTTTGAAAATATTTGACATTTTTGCAGTTTCCATGGCAACGGTGGCCATTTTGGTAATTCCAACTTCAAAAGTCTCATCCAGACTTGCCAGTCAACAATCCTATGAAGTTTTATCAATTTTGAAGCATTTTGAAATTTTTGAAAATTTTGACATTTGTGATGGTTCCTATGGTAACAGAGACCGTTTCCAAATTTTAATGACAGGTGCCACATTGGTACATTGGAGGGAACATACCATCAAAGTTTCAAAGGATTTGACCTACCATTTTAAGAAAGTTAATGCTACTTTTAGGTTTTTGGAGCATTTTGACTTGTTTTGCATTGTTTCCATGGTAACGGCAGACATTTTGGAAATTCCAACGCCAAATTCCACATCTACCAATGTTGCTCATCGTTACTGTGAAGTTTAAAAAATTTGAGCAGTTTGATATTTTGAAATTTTTGGTGTTGTTTCCATGGCAACATAGTAGTTCCAATGAGTGCCAAAATCTTCTAAAACCAGTATATAGTCGGCACCTTCATGGTATAAAAATATTATGATTCTAAGTTTAAACATCTCCAAATAATTCACCAAAACCAAAACTGGATTTTTCACATTTGTTCCGTTTCCATGGTAACGGCATCCATTTTTAATGTTCTTAAGACCTACTGCAACCCGAAATTTTGTGTTCCTCATTATAGTTAACTATCATTAAGATTGGTTCCATAGGCTCCAAAAAAACTGCAGGACAAAATTAGGTGGAAGAATAATAATTATAACTAGATTTGCCATTGCAAGCAATAGCGGATGTCACCCTTCCCCACATTGACACTAAGCGGCACCCATTTAAAAAAAAATTAACAGTGAATGCACATATATCATGTATATGCATGGCTATACATCTTTCTGTAAATTTTCAGTTCATTCAGAGCATTCAGAGCATTTACAACATTTTCACATTTTTGTCGTTTCCATGGCAACGGCAGCCATTTTGAAAATTTTAAAGTCAAAAGACTCATTTAGAATATCCGGTTAACAATAATATCACGTTTCATTAAGTTTGAAGCATTTTGAAAATATTTGACATTTTTGCAGTTTCCATGGCAACGGTGGCCATTTTGGAAATTCCAACTTCAAAAGTCTCATCCAGACATGCCAGTCAACAATCCTATGAAGTTTCATCAATTTTAAAGCATTTTGAAACTTTTGAAAATTTTGACATTTGTGATGGTTCCTATGGTAACAGAGACCGTTTCCAAATTTTAATGACAGGTGCCACATTGGTATATGGGAGGATCATACCATCAAAGTTTCAAAGGATTTGACCTACCATTTTAAGAAAGTTAATGCTACTTTTAGGTTTTTGGAGCATTTTGACTTGTTTTGCATTGTTTCCATGGTAACGGCAGAAATTTTGGAAATTCCAACGCCAAATTCCACATCTACCAATGTTGCTCATCGTTACTGTGAAGTTTCAAAAAATTGAGCATTTTGATATTTTGAAATTTTTGGTGTTGTTTCCATGGCTACATAGTAGTTCCAATGAGTGCCAAAATCATCTAAAACCAGTATATAGTCGGCACCTTCATGGTATAAAGATATAATGATTCTAAGTTTAAACATCTCCAAATAATTCACCAAAACCAAAACTGGATTTTTCACATTTGTTCCGTTTCCATGGTAACGGCATCCATTTTAATGTTCTTAAGACCTACTGCAACCCGAAATTTTGTGTTCCTCATTATAGTTAACTATCATTAAGATTGGTTTCATTGGCTCCAAAAACTGCAGGACAAAATTAGGTGGAAGAATAATAATAATAAAAAAGAAACGGAGGAAAGCAATATGTCACCCGACATTGTCGATCGGGTGACATAATAATAATAATAAAAAAGAAACGGAGGAAAAGCAATATGTCACCCGACATTGTCGATCGGGTGACATAATAAGAAAAAAAAGAAACGTAGAATAACAATATGTCACCCCAACTCCGTTGAGGGTGCCAAAAAATTGGCCATTTTAAAATTCCAAAGTCGAATTACAGCTACATATGGTGCTACCTGTAATAATCTATCATTATATAACATAAAAGTACATAGGAATAATTCAACACTATCACATGACTAATCACATGCCTATTGTTCTAGAATGTTCCATGAAAATTGACCCCTAAAATAATGCCAAGATGACCCCGGGCTGAAATAAAAATGTGGAATGGACACCTGGACATCGGTCTCTTGTATTACACAAAACTTAAAGGTTCTACAAGTAGCGAATCAATAGTCGAAAATGACCCAACCCATGTTCCGGCCCCAAATAGTGCCAAGTTGACCCCAATTTGAAATAAAAATAGCGAATGCACCCTAGGATACTACCCCAACATCATACCAAATATAAAGTTTCCATCATTTAAGGCTTGGAAGAAAATGGTCGGACAAATAAGGGTTAAGAATAATAATAATAATAATAATAATAATAATAATAAGAAACGGGACAAAAACATAAAGTCCCCAAAACTCCGTTTTGGCGACTTAACTAGATTTGTAATTGCTAGCAATAACGGATGGCACCCTCGTTCCCCCATTGTCAGGTCAGCGGCAGCCATTTTGAAAAATCTAAAGTCAAATAGCGCATCTACACATGGAAAGTATCATTTTGGTAAAGTTTCATTAAATTTGGAGCATTTTGAAATTTTTGACATTTTTGGCGTTTCCATGGTTACGGCGGCCATTTTGAAAATTCCAACTTCAAAATGCAACTCTGCCCATGCCAGTTACCATTTCTGTAAAGTTTCATCTAGTTTGCAGCAATTTGATTTTTTTTGGAAATTTTGGACATTATTGCTGTTTCCATGGTTACAGTAGATAATTCAAAAATTCTAAAAGCAGACATCTCATTGCCACATGTCATGTTATATATCAATACAGTTTCATTTACTTTGGTGCAATACTCTCTGAGAAAATGCAGATTTTATGCATTTTTCCATAGGGTCAATGCAAAACTTGCCCCCAGTTTCCATGACAACGGCGGCCATTTTGAACTATCCAAATATTGTCTTGACATCTTGGTATATTGGATAACATTTTCATAAAGTTTCATCCAGCTGGATGTTATAACGAAAGAGTTAGAATTTTTGATATTTTAGCTGTTTCCATGGTAACGGCAGCCATTTTGAAAATTCCAAAATCAAACTGCAAATCAGCACATGTCAGTTACCATTCCTGTGGAGTTTCTTCCAGTTTGGAACACTTTGATTTTTTTCGCATTTTTGCTGTTTCCATGGAAACGGCGGCCATCTTTTACCATTCCATAGCAAGGTGCACAACTTCACATGGGGGTCCTCATTATAGTTGAGTTCCATCAACATTGGTTCGTTCAATTCTGAGAACTCGCGCGGACAAAATGTGTGGAAAAAAATAAAATAACAAGTAATCCTGTGTTAGGATGCTAACACAAAAGTCGCCAAAACGGCCCCCAACCATTGTTCTGCTGTTTCCATGGTAACGGCAGCCATTTTAAAATTTCATAGTCGGATAGCACATCTACACATGACAGGTCACATCACTTACAAATTTCATAAAAATTGGACCAATTTTCAAATTTAGGCATTCGTGTTTCCATGGTTACGGTGGCCATTTTGAAATTCCAAAGTCAAATGCCACATCTACATAATACAGTCAACATTTGTGTAAAGTTTCATTAAGTTTGAAGCATTTTGAATTTTTGACATTTTGCAGTTTCCATGGTAACGGGAGCCATTTGAAAATTCCAAAGTCGGATGGCACATCTACACATGACAGGTAACATTACTGTCAACTTTCATAAAGATTGGACCAAATCTAGATTTTTCGCATTTTGTTGTTTCCATGGCAACGGCGGCCATTTTGGAAATTCCAAAGTCAAATTCCAAATCTACATACACTCGTTAACATATCTGTAAAATTTCATTAAATTTGAAGCATTTTAAAAATTTTCACATTTTTGCAGTTTCCATGGTAACGGCGGCCATTTTAAAATTCCAAAGTCGAATTACAGCTACATATGGTGCTACCTGTAATATTCTATCATTATATAACATAAAAGTACATAGGAATAATTCAACACTATCACATGACTAATCACATGACTATTGTTCTAGAATGTTCCATGAAAATTCACCCCCTCAAATTATGCCAAGGAGACCCCTACTGAAATAAAAAAGTTCCATGTTGAAGCAGACATGTGTCTCTTAATATTCATAAAAGTAATCATAATTCCATCTACTCTACATACAGTAGCAAATTTAAGAAATGTAAAATAAATTTGACCCCACCCATCTTTGAGCCCCTAATTATGCCAAGATGACACCCTGGTATCATGAACATTGGGTTCTGCAACCCCATGATGCAGACCCATACCCAGAAAAATATAAAGTTTCCATCCTCTATAGCTTCCAAGAAAATGGTAGGACAGTTTAAGGGTTTAGAAAAGAAGAATAAGAATAATAATAATAATAATAATAATAAGAAACGGGACAAAAACAATAAGTCTCCAAAACTCCGTTTTGGCGACTTAACTAGATTTGCCATTGCAAGCAATAGCGGATGTCACCCTTTCCCACATTGCCACTAAACTGCAGCCATTTTGAAAATTTGAAACAGTATTTACACATAAATACATTACAACATATTTGTTTGTAACATTTTTAGAAAGTTTTGAGCATTTTTCGATTTTTCACATTTTTGCAGTTTCCATGGCAACGGCGGCCATTTTGGAAATTCCAAAGTCCAAAGTCTTATCTTTACTTACCATTTACCATTCATAATGAGTTTCATTAAGTTTTGAGCATTTTGAGATTTTTGGACATTTTTGCTTCTGTATCCATGGTTACATTTTAGTTCCAATGCCTGTCAAAATCATCGAAAACCTGTATATAGTGGACAACTATATGGTATAAAAACTGCTGATTTAAAGTTAAACCATACCAAAATTATTCCCAAAACCCTTAAGTTTTTGGAGCATTTTGACCTTTTGCATTGTTTCCATGGTAACAGCAGACATTTTGAAATTCAACGCCAAATTTCACATCTGCCAATGTTGCTCATCGTTACTGTGAAGTTTCATTAAGTTTGGAGCTTTTGATATTTTTGAAATTTTGGTGTAGTTTCCATGACAACATAATAGTTCCAATGATTGCCAAAATCATCCAACACCAGTATATACTTGGCACCTACATTGTATTAAAATATAATGATTCTGAGATTAAGCAGATCCAAGCAGTTCACCAAAACCAAAACTTGATTTTTCACATTTAATTAGTTTCCATGGTAACGGCAGCCATCTTGATGATGCCATACCCCACTGCACAATTTCAAATAGTGGTCTACATTATGGTATAGTTCCATCAATATTGTTCAAGCCAATTCTGAGAAATAGCATGGACAAAAAGTGTGGAACAATAAATATAATAATAATAATAAGAAGAAGAAAAAAAAGAAACGTAGAATAACAATATGTCACCCCAACTCCGTTGAGGGTGCCATAATAAGAAAAAAAAGAAACGTAGAATAACAATATGTCACCCCAACTCCGTTGAGGGTGCCATAACAAGTAATCCTGTGTTAGGATGCTAACACAAAAGTCGCCAAAACGGCCCCAACCATTGTTCTGCTGTTTCCATGGTAACGGCAGCCATTTTGAAATTTCATAGTCGGATAGCACATCTACACATGACAGGTCACATTACTTACAAGTTTCTTAAAAGCTGGACCAATTTTCAAATTTAGGCATTCGTGTTTCCATTGTTACGGTGGCCATTTTGAAATTCCAAAGTCAAATGCCACATCTGCATAAGACAGTCAACATTTGTGTAAAGTTTCATTAAGTTTGAAGCATTTTGAATTTTTTACATTTTGCAGTTTCCATGGTAACGGCAGCCATTTTGCAAATTCCAAAGTCGGATGGCACATCTACACATGACAGGTCACATTACTGTCAAGTTTCATAAAGATTGGACCAAATCTAGATTTTTCGGATTTTCGTTGTTTCCATGGCAATGGCGGCCATCCAAAGTCAAATTCCAAATCTACATACACTCGTTAACATCTGTGTAAAATTTCATAAAATTTGAAGCATTTTAAAAATTTCACATTTTTGCAGTTTCCATGGTAACGGCGGCCATTTTAAAATTCCATAGTCGAATTACAGCTACATATGGTGCTACCTGTAATAATCTATCATTATATAACATAAAAAGTACATAGGAATAATTCAACACTATCACATGACTAATCACATGACTATTGTTCTAGAATGTTCCATGAAAATTGACCCCTAAAATAATGCCAAGATGACCCCGGGCTGAAATAAAAATGTGGAATGGACACCTGGACATCGGTCTCTTGTATTACACAAAACTTAAAGGTTCTACCAGTAGCGAATCAATAGTCGAAAATGACCCCACCCATGTTCCGGCCCCAAAAGTGCCAAGTTGACCCCATTTGAAATAAAAATAGTGAATGCACCCTAGGATACTACCCCAACATCATACCAAATATAAAGTTTCCATCATTTAAGGCTTGGAAGAAAATGGTCGGACAAATTAGGGTTAAGAAGAATAATAATAACAAGTAATCCTGTGTTAGGATGCTAACACAAAAGTCGCCAAAACGGCCCCAACCATTGTTCTCCTGTTTCCATGGTAATGACAGCCATTTTGAAATTTCAAAGTCCGATATCACATCTACACGTGACAGGTCACATTACTTACAAGTTTCATAAAATTGGACCAATTTTCAAATTTAAGCATTCGTGTTTCCATGGTTACGGTGGCCATTTTGAAATTCCAAAGTCAAATGCCACATCTACATAAGACAGTCAACATTTGTGTAAAGTTTCATTAAGTTTGAAGCATTTTGAATTTTTAGACATTTTGCAGTTTCCATGGTAACGGCAGTCATTTTGAAAATTCCAAAGTCGGATGGCACATCTACACATGACAGGTCACATTACTGTCAAGTTTTATAAAGATTGGACCAAATCTAGATTTTTCGCATTTTGTTGTTTCCATGGCAACGGCGGCCATTTTGGAAATTCTAAAGTCAAATTCCAAATCTACATATACTCGTTAACATCTCTGTAAAATTTCATTAAATTTGAAGCATTTTAAAAAATTTCACATTTTGCAGTTTCCATGATAACGGCGGCCATTTTAAAATTCCAAAGTCGAATTACAGCTACATATGGTGCTACCTGTAATAATCTATCATTATATAACATAAAAAGTACATAGGAATAATTCAACACTATCACATGACTAATCACATGACTATTGTTCTAGAATGATCCATGAAAATTGACCCCTAAAATAATGCCAAGATGACCCCAGGCTGAAATAAAAATGTGGAATGGACACCTGGACATCGGTCTCTTGTATTACACAAAACTTAAAGGTTCTACCAGTAGCGAATCAATAGTCGAAAAATGACCCAACCCATGTTCCGGCCCCCAAAAAGTGCCAAGTTGACCCCCATTTGAAATAAAAAATAGTGAATGCACCCTAGGGATACTACCCCAACATCATACCAAATATAAAGTTTCCATCATTTAAGGCTTGGAAGAAAATGGTCGGACAAATTAGGGTTAAGAAGAATAATAATAACAAGTAATCCTGTGTTAGGATGCTAACACAAAAGTCGCCAAACGGCCCCCAACCATTGTTCTCCTGTTTCCATGGTAATGACAGCCATTTTGAAATTTCAAAGTCCGATATCACATCTACACGTGACAGGTCACATTACTTACAAGTTTCATAAAATTGGACCAATTTTCAAATTTAAGCATTCGTGTTTCCATGGTTACGGTGGCCATTTTGAAATTCCAAAGTCAAATGCCACATCTACATAAGACAGTCAACATTTGTGTAAAGTTTCATTAAGTTTGAAGCATTTTGAATTTTTAGACATTTTGCAGTTTCCATGGTAACGGCAGTCATTTTGAAAATTCCAAAGTCGGATGGCACATCTACACATGACAGGTCACATTACTGTCAAGTTTTATAAAGATTGGACCAAATCTAGATTTTCGCATTTTTGTTGTTTCCATGGCAACGGCGGCCATTTTGGAAATTCTAAAGTCAAATTCCAAATCTACATATACTCGTTAACATCTCTGTAAAATTTCATTAAATTTGAAGCATTTTAAAAAATTTCACATTTTGCAGTTTCCATGATAACGGCGGCCATTTTAAAATTCCAAAGTCGAATTACAGCTACATATGGTGCTACCTGTAATAATCTATCATTATATAACATAAAAAGTACATAGGAATAATTCAACACTATCACATGACTAATCACATGACTATTGTTCTAGAATGATCCATGAAAATTGACCCCTAAAATAATGCCAAGATGACCCCGGGCTGAAATAAAAATGTGGAATGGACACCTGGACATCGGTCTCTTGTATTACACAAAACTTAAAGGTTCTACCAGTAGCGAATCAATAGTCGAAAATGACCCAACCCATGTTCCGGCCCCAAAAAGTGCCAAGTTGACCCCATTTGAAATAAAAATAGCGAATGCACCCTAGGATACTACCCCAACATCACACCAAATATAAAGTTTCCATCATTTAAGGCTTGGGAGAAAATGGTCGGACAACTTAGGGTTAAGAATAATAATAATAATAATAATAATAATAATAATAATAATAATAATAATAATAATAATAAGAAACGGGACAAAAACATAAAGTCTCCAAAACCCGTTTTGGCGACTTAATAATAAGAAACGGGACAAAACAATAAGTCTCCAAAACTCCGTTTTGACGACTTAATAAGAAAAAAGAAACGTAGAATAACAATATGTCACCCAACTCCGTTGAGGGTGCCATAAAATAAACGCAGAATAACAATACGTCACCCAACTCCGTTGAGGGTGCCATAAAAGAAACGAACAATAATAATATGTCACCCAACCCGTTGAGGGTGCCATAATAATACGCAAAAGCGAATTAAAGGTATTTTCTTTCATAAATTCAACGAAAAAGATATGTGTATTGATTGATTGATGGTTTGTGATCATGATTGATCAATCAATTGATTGATTGATTGTTTGATTGATTGATTGATCGAATGATTGACAGTTTGTAAAAATGGTGAGGGGACGTTTTTTCGGATTCTGCACTTGATGAATTACTTGTTTGATATCAAAACTTGATTGATTGATCTCTTATCATGATTTAATCACTGTTATCATGATTTGATTGATTGATTAATACTTTGTATAGCCCAAAATGACACATTTTGCATAGGTTTATTCATTATCTATACGTTTTGTGCTGTTCAGTGACAAATATCTAACGCACAATTGTAGGATTGAGAAAATTACTCTATTCCCTCTTTTTACATCAGAAAAAATGAATGGCGAATGAGTTATGCTAACACTAGATTTGCTATTGCAAGCAATAGCGGAGGATGGCACCCCCGTACTGGACACAGAAGCATCAACCATGTTGAGTGTACCAAAGTCAAATGGCACATCTATTATACATGCAGGAATCGGCATTTCTTAAATCCCCCCAAACCTTTTTCCTCTTCTGTAGAATAAGTTTGAGTTCTATACATAGTTTGGGAATTCTTTAGAATCTAAAATTAGACCCACGCGCGAGGAAGAACGTGGCGTCACGTGATGTGCAAGTATATTATCGTGGACTTATATTTTATATATATATTTATATTCTTTTAGAGGGACCTTGGACAGACAACATGTGTATATATTGACGGAGCGCCATACCAACTGTTCATTTTGTTCTTTAATAGCTCGCGTATCACACCATACTTGTATCTTATTTTGTACAATTAAATTACACGTTCATCGATTGATGTCAGCTAATGTGTATATTTTAGCAGGTGTGTAATTCACGGATGTGTACTGTAATGCAAGTACAGAAATGTCACTAATATGTACTCTTAGTGTTTCTCTCTCTGTCGGTGGCGATTTTCTCTTCACAGTACGATTTTTGTATAGAATAGAAGCACGTTAAATTATAGATATTTTTTCTTCTAGCATATTCTAGAAGATGTTTTGCAGTACAGATTTGTATTTGATCGTATGCGCATACTCTTGATAACGGAATTTTGCCTCAAATTTACGAGGTGTTTTATATATAAAAAGAAGATGTGGTATGATTGCCAATGAGACAACTCTCCGCAAGAGACCAAATGACACAGAAATTAACAACTATAGGTCAATGTACGGCCTTCAACAATGAGCAAAGCCCATACTGCATAGTCAGTTTATGTTTGTATTTTTTGTTGTTTCCATGGCAACGGCGGCCATTTTGAAAATTCAAAAGACAAATAGCAACTCTGCACATCTCAGTTGACATTTCAGTGAAGTTTTATCAAGTTTGGGGCATTTTGAAATTTCTGAAATTTTGAAATTTTGGCTGGTTTCATGGTTACAAAGACCATTCCCAAAATGTAATGACAGATGCCACATTGGTACATGGGAGGAACATACCATCAAAGTTTCAATGGATTTGACCTACCATTTTAAGAGAGTAAAGGCTACTTTAAGGTTTTTGAAGGATTTTGACCTTTTTGCATTGTTTCCATGGTAACGGCAGCCATTTTGGAAATTGCAAAGTCAAACTGCTGTTGCATATGGTGCTACCCATTATAATATACCATCATATAACATTTTATGTCTCTAGAATTAATGCAACACTGATGTTCTAGAATGTTCCATGAAAATTCACCCCTCAAATTATGCCAAGGAGACCCCTACTGAAATAAAAAGTTCCATGTTGAAGCAGACATGTGTCTCTTAATATTCATAAAAGTAATCATAATTCCATCTACTCTACATACAGTAGCAAATTTAAGAAATGTAAAATAAATTTGACCCCACCCATCTTTGAGCCCCCCTAATTATGCCAAGATGACACCCTGGTATCATGAACATTGGGTTCTGCAACCCCCATGATGCAGACCCATACCCAGAAAAAAGTATAAAGTTTCCATCCTCTATAGCTTCCAAGAAAATGGTAGGACAGTTTAAGGGTTTAGAAAAAGAAGAATAAGAATAATAATAATAACTAGTAATCCTGTGTTAGGATGCTAACACAAAAGTCGCCAAAACGGACCCAAAATCATTGTTCTGCGACATCAATTGTTTCATTATATGCTAGGCAACATTTGTTTTAAGTTTCATTAAATTTAATACATTTTGAAGTTTTCATATTTTGGCCGTTTTCATGTTAACGGCGGCCATTTTAGAAATTCCAAACTCAAAAGTCAAGTCTACATAAGCTAGGCAACATTTATTTTAAGTTTCATTAAATCTGAAGCATTTTGAAGTTTTTCATATTTTTGCTGTTTCCATGGCAACGGCGGCCATTTTATCAATTCCAAAGTCAAACTGCTGCTGCAAATTGTTCTCTCCTTAATTATATACCATCATATACCATTTAATGTCTCTAGAATAAATTTAACATTGATGTTCTGGAATATTCCATGAAAATTCACCCCTAAAATTATGCCAAGGAGACCCCCTACTGAAATAAAAAAAGTTCCATGTTGAAGCAGACATGTGTCTCTTAATTTTCATAAAAGTAATTATAATTCCATCTACTCTACATACAGTAGCAAATTTAAGAAATGTAAAATAAATTTGACCCCACCCATCTTTGAGCCCCTAATTATGCCAAGATGACACCCTGGTATCATGAACATTGGGTTCTGCAACCCCATGATGCAGACCCATACCCAGAAAAATATAAAGTTTCCATCCTCTATAGCTTCCAAGAAAATGGTAGGACAGTTTAAGGGTTTAGAAAAGAAGAATAAGAATAATAATAATAAGAAACGGGACAAAATAATAAGTCTCCAAAACTCCGTTTTGGCGACTTAATAATAAGAAACGGACAAAATAAGTCTCCAAAACTCCGTTTTGGCGACTTAATAATAATAATAATAATAAGAAGAAGAAGAAGAAACGGGACAAAATATAAAGTCTCCAAAACTCCGTTTTGGCGACTTAACTAGATTTGCCATTGCAAGCAATAGCGGATGGCACCCTTCCCACATTGCCACTAAACTGCAGCCATTTTGAAAATTTGAAACAGTATTTACACATAAATACATTGCAACATATTTGTTTGTAAATTTTTTAGAAAGTTTTGAGCATTTTTCAATTTTTCACATTTTTGCAGTTTCTATGGCAACGGCGGCCATTTTGGAAATTCCAAAGTCCAAAGTCTTATCTTTACTTACCATTTACCATTTATAATGAGTTTCATTAAGTTTGGACCATTTTGAGATTTTTGGACATTTTTGCTGTTTCCATGGTAACGGTATCCATTTCGAAAATTCCAACAACAGTTTCAACATTGACTAATATGCCATGTTATATATTCATGAAATTTGTTTCAGTTTGATCTTATATTCCTTAAGAAAATGCTGCTTTGATGTTTTTTCCCATAGGATCAATGTAAAACTTTTCTCCAGTTTCCATGGCAATGGCAGCCATTTTGAAAATTCCAAGTACTGTTGGTACCTCAGGGCACCACTGCCAACATTTACATAAACTTTCAAGAGGTTGCCTCTTATAACGAAAGATTTAGAATTTTAATTTCTTTTTACATTTTTGCTGTTTCCATGGCAACGACGGCCATTTTGAACCGTTCCAATGTCTCTTGCACAACTTGACTTAGTGGTCCACATTATGGTATAGTTCCATCAACATTGGTCTGACCAATTCCGAGAAATAGTGTGGACAAAATGTGTGGAAGAATAAAAATAATAATAACTAGATTTGCCATTGCAAGCAATAGCGGATGGCACCCTTCTCCCATTGCCAGGTGAGCGGCAGCAATTTAGAAAATTCCAAAGTCAAAGAGTGCATCTACACATGCAAATTATCATTTTTGTAAAGTGTCATTAAGTTTGAAGCATTCTGAAATTTTTGAAATTTTTGCTCCTGTATCCATGGTAACATGGTAATTCCAATGATTGTCAAAATCATTCAAAACCTGAATATAATAGACAACTATATTGTATAAAAATTTGATGATTTTAAGTTAAAGCATACCGAAATTATTCACCAAACCCTGAAGTTTTGGTAGCATTTTGACCTTTTTGCATTGTTTCCATGGTAACAATAGACATTTTGGAAATTCCAACACCAAATGCCACATCTTCCAATGTTGCTCATCATTACTGTGAAGTGTCATTAAGTTTGGAGGATTTTGATATTTTTGAAATTTTTGGTGTAGTTTCCATGGCAACATAGTAGTTCCAATGATTGCCAAAATCATCCAACACCAGTATATACTTGGCACCTACATTGTATTAAAATATAATGATTCTGAGTTTAAGCATATCCAAACAGTTCACCAAAACCAAAAACTGGATTTTTTCACATTTGTTCAATTTCCATGGTAACGGCAGCCATCTTGAACCATTCCATGCTTCGTGCACAACTTCACATTGGGGTCCTCAATATAGTAGAGTTCCATCAACATTGGTCCATTAGTTTACGAGAAATCGCGCGGACAAAATGTGTGGAAGAAAAATAATAAAATAATAATAACTAGATTTGCCATTGCAAGCAATAGCGGATGTCACCCTTCCCCCATGGACCCTTAGCGGCAGCCATTTCGAAAATTTTGAACAGTGAATGCGCATATATGCATTGCTATACATCTGTCTGTAAATTTTCAGTACATTTAGAGCAACTTGGAATTTTTCACCTTTCTGCCGTTTCCATGGTAACAGCGGCTATTTTGGAAATTCCAAAGTCAAAAGTCTCATCTACACTTGCCAGATAACATTAATATTAAGTTTCAGTAAGTTTTGATCATTTTGACTTTTTTGACATTTTTGATGTTTCCATGGTAACGGCAGCCATTTCCATAATTCCAAAGTCAAATAGCAACTCTGCACATACCAGTTAACATATCTGTAAAGTTTCATAAAGTTTGGAGCATTTTGAAATTTTTTGACATTTTTGTATTGATGCTGTTTCCATGGAAACAGTGACCGATTCCAAAATTCCAAAGACAGCTGCCACAGTGGCACGTGACAAGGAACAAACCATGAAAGAATCACGGTATTTGACCTACCATTTTAAGTAAGTAAATGCTACTTTTAGGTTTTTGGAGCATTTTGACCTGTTTTGCATTGTTTCCATGGTAACGGCAGACATTTTCGAAATTCCAACGCCAAATTCCACATCTACCAATGTTGCTCATCGTTACTGTGAAGTTTCATTAAATTTGGAGCATTTTGATATTTTTGAAATTTTTGGTGTAGTTTCCATGGCAACATAGTAGTTCCAATGATTGCCAAAATCATCCAAAACCAGTATATAGTGGGTACCTATTTTGTATTAAAATATAATGATTCTAAGTTTAAGCATATCCAAATAATTCACCAAAACCAAAACTGGATTTTTCACATTTGTTCCGTTTCCATGGTAACGGCAGCCATTTTTTTGTTCTTAAGACCTACTGCAACCCGAAATTTTGTGTTCCTCATTATACTTAACTATCATTAAGATTGGTTCCATTGACTCCAAAAAAACTGCCGGACAAAAATCATTGGAAGAATAAGAATAATAATAACAAAGAAACAGAGGAAAAGCAATATGTCACCCGACATTGTCGATCGGGTGACATAATAAGAAAAAAAGAAACGTAGAATAACAATATGTCACCCCAACTCCGTTGAGGGTGCCATAATAATAATAATAATAAGAAACGGGACAAAAACAATGTCTCCAAAACTCCGTTTTGGCGACTTAATAAGAAAAACAAATTTTTATTTAATGAAAACCCACTAGTCACCTTACTTTGACGATCTTCATTTAAACTTTGACTAGTGAGTAGATTTTACAAAATTTATGTCAAAGTTACCGTTTTGCATATTCCCGTTAAATCCATGTGCTTATATGGACCAGCAGGTCAAGGTTGGTCGTATCGTGCATTTTTATAACAAAAACAAATACACCATGCTCGTTGTATGCAGTTGTCAATATGGACGGGTATAAGATGGACGACATTATGAGTCAGGCGTTGGATTTGGCAGAAGAGACTGAAGATAACGTAATATTTATAACCCAAAGTACTTACATGTATTAGTTTAATGAAGGTAATCATAAATGTATTTTACATGTTACAGTTTTATCAAACCCCAACCCCAACCCCTACTTCTCAACATTAAACAAACATTCATATTCGAACATAATGAGGAATAGGTGTGTCTCGATTAGAAACCAGACGACCGGACACGCTTGACATACAAAAATACAGATTGCATATGTAGGAACCCCCCTTTTTTGGGGCAATTTAAGAGTGATGGGGTTCCGGGGTTTGGAACCCCCCCTTTTTTACGATCAATGCTTTTGAATGGGGACATATGGTTGGACCCCCACCCCCTTTTTATCCTGGGTTGGCACCCCTTTTAAAAATGGCTGGATCCGCCCCTGTCTGCCAGGGGCGTAGCTACCAGGAGGCACAGCAGCACGTGCATCCACGTTGTTTTCACACAAAAAAAAAGAAAAAAAAGAAAAAAAAAAAAACCAGAGAGAGAGGGGAGACAAAGTTAACACATAGGAATTGGTCTTTCTATGTATGCATTTTAAAAACAACACAAAGACTAAAAGCAAGATAAATACACATGCAGCAAAATGTTTAATCATGTAAGAGATGTATGTGTACCATAAATACATACAACTGGTGTAAACTTTTTATATTACGGGCATTGTTTAGAAAATACCAGCTACATAGTTGTCGGTACCACCACCATAACGTAGACTCGCTTTGAGTGCTTAAAAAAAATCCCTTTAGGGTTAACAAAAAAACTTGCAAATTATTATTTTCCGCTTCGCCCCATAGCACACATCTTACTAGAACAAAGACTCTTCAACTCGTATCGATCCGGGAATAATGACTGTTACCCTGTGAACTAGTTCAAAATTGACTAAGTATGTAGGTCTTGACAACTAGAATAGTTCATTTTTACATCACGTCAACGTATTCTTGTCAGGGATGGGGTAATTGAAAATGTAATGGTAATTAAGTGTAATGCATTACAATTTTCCATGTAATTGAATGTAATGTGTAATTGAGCATTTTTTAATTACATGTAAATTGTAAAATTATATTTATTTTTCAAATATTGATATCACATACTTTTTTTAATATATGAAGTCTGTAATTTATTCTGAAGTTTTATATTATTTATTTGACCTACAGATTTTTTTAAATAGTCTTATAATTTAAAAAATGTGAGGATCATATATTAGGGTTGTTCAGTTTTAAGAAAGAGACCTTTAACTAAATAGATTGATAAGTAATTAATCACCTTGTTAAACACAAACAAAAAATGTGTCACTGTGAAAATCTTTCTTAGACAGTTCATTTAGAATTTAAAATCACTGCACACAATCATTTTGTCAAATTAGTATACACACAAGAATTATCACTGATTATAGAAATAAAATTAACAGCTGTAAAACCAACAGCAATTAATCAGATTAAATGTCCAGGGCAATGCCACTATTACATGTATTTTATCTAATTAGCAAAATATTGCTAATATTTAGACATTATATACATTGTTTGAACTAAAATTATTTTCAATATTGTGACAAGCACACTTATTAATATTTTTAAAGTAAAAAATATTTTAATTTATTTATAATTTCTTTATTTATATTATGTTTACTTTAAATGACTTCATTTCTGAGATGTCAAAATACCCTTGATGTATTGGCAAGTTAATAGGAACCAATTCCTCTCCTATCAATATGGTGATCTTCTGATCATGGACCTTCCATGTTCTGATCAAGCAATATCTGCCACATTAGCTCCTGTCGAAAGACTATTTAGAATTGCTGTCAAAGTGTTCAGACCAGAGAGATTCAGACTAAATGACATAACATTAAAATAACTAATGGTTATCAAATGCAACTCTTAAACTTTTGTCTAATCTTAATTATTGCCCAGTCACCTGGCATTTTTCATGTTTTTGTAGTGAAAAAAACACAGTTAAGATGGAAAAAATCCAAGAGAGAGCCTTGAGATTTGTTTATGAGGATTATAATAGCTCCTATGAAGATCTTTTACACAAGCCAAAACTTCCATCTCTTAAAGTCAGAAGATTACGAGCAATAGCTATAGAAACTTTTAAAATTATACACAAAAAGAGTCCATCTTATTTACATGATTTGATTAATATAAAAAAATCACAAATTTTCCTTCAGATATAAAAAATCAGTTGAACAGCCTCAGGTGAGAACAACAAGCTATGGCATCAATTCCTTTAGATACACAGCTGCAAAATTTTGGAATGAACTACCCCAGAGTTTTAGAGATTAAAACAATTTTAACCAATTTTCTAAACTTATTGTTACCTCGAATGGTAGTTCATGCCAATGCAATGCCTGCAAATAAATAAATAAATAAATAATGCTTTAATTTTAGTGTTTTTTTTTTTTTTTGCTTTATGTGCTGTAATTGCTTATGTGTTTTAAAGTGCTTTATATGTTTTTAATATTGAGTTTCTTATTGTACTTTTAATATTTCTGCATGATATTACATACTTAACTTCTTGATGTCATGTATACTGTATATGTATGCTTCAATGTAATGATTTGCTTTGTGTAGCTTTTTTGTGTGTAGCATGCTTGCTTTGTTTTAAACGTGCACGTTTTAGATGTTTTGTTTGTAATAAGACGATATAAAAGCTCAATAGAGCTTATGTTTTCTGTATAATGATCTCGTCTATAAATAAAGCTTTTAAACTTTTGAACTTGAAAACTATGCTTACATGAATATTTTACATGCATTATATATACATGTATAATATTGTTAAAAATATCATGATGAAATGTAATGTGTAATTTAATTAATTACTTTAATAAAGTAATTGTAATTTAATTAATTACATTTCCAAATCTGTGTAATGTGTAATAAGTGTAATTAATCATTTTTGCAATGTAATGTGTAATTCAATTAATTACATTCCAATGTAATTGACCCCAAGTCTGATTCTTGTCCTGGTGTGCATTTAATATTTGCTACCGGACATTAATAATCGTTCAATCAATCAATAGTTTCCGTATACTAGTAGATGATAAGTTGGAACTGTTGTTATAAAAAAAGGACATATTTTCCAGTACATGTATACCGTTTTCATCTATTTTACACGAAAAAATCTTATATATAGATTCGATAATTCGAAGTCGTTTCTATATGGGCCGGCTATACAAATGATTGATTGGTAAAGCCTTTAGATATGAATAGTTAATTCTAACTCGTTTTACTATTTGGTCATTCAATTTTATAATGATTTTTCTGTCCGAGTCGGACACTAAACTGCTGATTCTTGTTCGAAAGATACACCAAACTTTTATTACACGTATCTTCACTGTTATCATCTAGATATTGCCATACAACTGGTCGAATAATTAGCTGGATAATAAACAAACGCAGATTATGAAAAAGATCGTGATCAAAGTACCATTCCCTCTGAAAAAAATCATTAATTTCAACTTCGACAATTCCTAACTGCGTAAAATTAAAAATTCATATCTCTCTCTCTTGTAGAGTTTATCCACAATATTTTTAATCATCTAAATACATATGTTAAGCAAAATATTGGAGAATGTGTCCACCAAGCATTTGGTATCCAATGATGTTTATGCTAACAGAAACTCCACATATAGTATTGTGTTGATGTTTATTGTTTGTTTTTATACTTCTTTGCTCAATACAAATACTAGCATATGGAACAATTAATCTCCGTGATTTTAAAAACTTTCACGGCGTACAAAAAACGCAAACGACAATGTTTAGTCTTCATTTGCACGAAGTTAAACAAAATAGTTGGCCAAAAAAAACACCACAAAAATGTCCAAGTTTTATAACGGTTGTGATTGTTTTAAAACGCTATATATGCGGAGCTTCCGGGGGGGGCTTCACCCCCTGGACCCCCTACTGGGGACTTAGGCGCCCCCAGACTCTTCGCCCTTTAGTTTGTGATTCCACTTCATTTAGAAGGTAGCAACGCCCCTGGGTGCCATCATTAGTCTTCAACAATCTAAACATTAATATTTATTTTATGATTAAGACTTAGTCCAAATGAAAACTATATGTTTTGAATGTATAATTCAAATAAAAGTTCTTTACATTTGTATGTTCTTTAAGACATTGCCATATGGGATTAAAATTGTAGCTTCAGGCAAAGGAGTATTTAAATGATTTTTTTTTTATTCAAAATAGATGCTAAATATTTTTTTCGCTAATGGAATTTCCTGAAATATGTTTTTTTAATATGTCTTGAAACAACTTGTTTTGAACACTATTGGTAATCTCTTATGTTCATGCTATTAAAAAAAAAAACAATTTCTATTGTTATGAATAACAATGAACAGTGTTTTCGGGATGTAGAAGCAGGGGTTTCCAGAAACCCCGCTCGTCACACCCTGTGGTCAAAACCCATTGTTATTCGTAACAATAGATCTATTCAATTTTCACTTGTTTCAGAAATAGAAACTATGAAGTATAACAATAGAACTGGGGTGTAAGTAATAGTTATACACTGAGGGATAGGTGTGTCTGGATAAGAACCCCGACGGCCGGAGGCCGGAGGGGTTTCTTATCCAGACACACCGTATCCCGAAGTGTATAACTAACTTACACCCGATGCTAAACCCTATATTTGTTTACATTGAATATTAAATGAAAAAGGACGGATAGCATTTTTATTGACAGTATCAAACCATGATTAATAAGAAAAACAAATGTTTTTTTAATGAAAACCTACTAGTAACCTTACTTTGACGATCTTCATTTAAACTTTGACAAGTGAGTAGATTTTACAAAATTTATGTCAAAGTTGCCGTTTTGCATATTCCCGTTAAATCCATGTGCTTATATGGACCAGCAGGTCAAAGTTGGTCGTATCGTGCATTCTTATAACAAAAACAAATACACCATGCTCGTTGTATGCAGTCGTCAATATGGACGGGTATAAGATGGGCGACATTATGAGTCAGGCGTTTTGGCAGAAGAAGCTGAAGATAACGCAATATTTATAACCCAAAGT
The DNA here is from genome assembly GCA_017311375.1 of Mytilus coruscus. Taxonomy (NCBI): domain Eukaryota; kingdom Metazoa; phylum Mollusca; class Bivalvia; order Mytilida; family Mytilidae; genus Mytilus; species Mytilus coruscus. The sequence goes on along the minus strand of CM029598.1, from coordinate 74,929,275 downwards.
ACTTACATGTATTAGTTTAATGAAGGTAATCATAAATGTATTTTACATGTTACAGTTTTATCAACCCCCTAACTTTTCAACATTAAACAAACATTCATATTCGAACATAATGAGGAATAGGTGTGTCTCGATTAGAAACCAGACGACCGGACGCGCTTAACATACAAAAATACAGATGTAGGAACCCCTTTTGGGGCAATATAAGGAGATGGGGTTCCGGGTTTGGAACCCCTTTTACGATCAATGCTTTTGAATGGGGACATTTAGCTGGAACCCTCCCCCACCCCTTTTATCCTGGGTTGGCATGAATATACATCACCAAAGTGTCGGACTGCTATGTTTTTGTTTTTTACTTTTGAAGAAAAGACACGAACGGTAGCAATTAATTTCAGCGAAACATAAATTTGTTCAGGATCGAGCAATTTCAACTTTTTATTCAACAATTTCTAAATAGTAATTGCTCGTATGTGTACCCCAGTGGAACAATTAACTGAGATGTAACTATTGTTATGTAAAAGAAAAATGAAGGATATGGGGTGTCCGTCCAAGACACAATATCAGTACATGCACAGCAAACAAAAAAACAAAAAAACACACACACAAAAAGCAAAGGAACGGCGCTTTTATTACTGTTCTTCATCTCAAAGTACGTGTTCTCCGGGAGGCTATTTCACTAAATGTTGAACAAATTATGTACTTTTAAGCATGTAAATGCATGGAACATTTCTGCGTAAACGCAAAGATTTGTCGGCTTGAAGAAACATGCAAAAATATTTACCAATGTTTCGACCTGTATATTAATAATAAATGCCCTTATTCCTCATAACCTTATTTTTAACTAGCAATGTGAATATCCTTCTCTTCATCCCGGTCGACCCATACCTTGCAGACATACCTATTGTGTTTATTGTTGATTGGTTCACTTCCTGGATTGAACAGGCATCAAATATTTGCTGCTGGATGTTGATCAAAACATGCGCGATCGTCTAATCATTAAACAATAACATGTTAATACTTTCCGACTTTTCATAACAATTTTACCAAAAAGACCAATTATATTTAGTCTTAAATATACATAACTCGGTTGATTATCATGGATATATAGTACCTTAACTATTGGGTAAAAACCTATGCATTCAATAGAGAAGGAAATACACTTGATTCGTGTATCTTCATTCTGCAAAATTAAAATAAAATAGTATTTACATTTAAATTGAAAGTATATCTAAATTATTTGCTATCTAGGTAATAAGATCAAAATACTTAAGTGTTCTTTTAAAATACGACCGACCTGAGCAAATAATCACCAATAGTACTACATGGGGTAAATGTATAAATAGATAAATAATTAGGTGATTGACAATTAAGGTATGTTGATGGTTGCCGTGTGAAGGATATTGTTTAAAATCCGGCTAAGCAAGTCTGTATAGTACAAAGTACATACAGGATAGAATTCATGTTCGTATTGAACAAAATGGCGCCGTCATGCATAGTTATTAGACTAGTTCCCTGTTATTTATCTGTTTGGCTCTAAACAACATTAGTCAGAACTCGGCCGATTACGTAACGCCGTTCATGCTGGAGAGAAACGTAGTCACCCGAGATTAGCCGATTTGCTCTAACAACAAGGGTGATCCAGGTAACCGCATGTTGCAAGGGAGTGAACCAGCTTGGGATAGTCCTGTTTTATTTATTGTTGAAGATAAATATCAATCTTACAAATGTCTCTGTGTTGTGGTTGCTAGAGCGTAGGAAATGAGGTTATAGTTGAAAAAAATCTCTACAAATCTCGTAGCAGATAAATTTTGTCCGCCAAAATTTGTGTGATTGCCAATTTCTTCAACGAAAATGTATGACAAAATGAGAAATAAAGGTCAAAGTCATACTTTTTATCATTGAATATGAAAAATATGAGGCAACGATACATGTAGTTACCAGGTGGATGCTATAATCTCATTAATACATTCAGAACATACAAATCAAGACAAATCAAGACAAATTAAGACAAATCAAGACAAATTAAGACAAATCAAGACAAAAATTGGTCGTCGCGATTGTTGCTTTATATCATATTTGTTTTTCGTTCATTGTTTTGTACATAAATTGGGCCGTTAGTATTCTATTTTGCATTTGTCATTTCGGGGCATTTTATAGCTGACTGTGCGGTAGGGTTTTTGTCATTGTTGAAGGCCGTACGGTGACCTATATTTGATAACTTCTATGTCATTTGGTCTCTGTTGGAGAGTTGTCTCATTGGCAACCATACCACATCTCCTTACTTTCATATATATAAAAAAAAACGAATTAATCCGAAAGAAGCGAGATCGGATACGTCGACAGGGTGATGAAAACTTTACAAAGACAAGTACCATATAAAATTGCCGAAAGGATTGTTACAGAACAAACATAGATAGAAGGTTAGGAGTTCAAAACTAATTAAATTACAGTATACACCTGTATATAAAAGTCATTATCGGGACCACAGAAGACTGACTTAACAAAAAAGGTGACATGTGAATTGAGATTCAAAATACATATGTATTACAATGTACCACAAACAAGAAGAGTTCAGCCTGACAAGACAGGTTGTAGATTAAAAGAGGTGGTATGATAGCCAATGAGACCACTATTCACCAGTCAAGAGTTAAAATGAAGTGGTAGTAAACAATTTTACATGTAGGTCAACAGCCTTCAAAAATGAGAAAAAACCCATACCGCACAGACTGGAACAAACACCACTATACTACATTTCTTGACTTGGTACAGAGACATTAAGAAAGTGATGGGGTTAAACATGTGTGTGAGCGCTCAATCCTCCCCAAATCTTGTACAAGGTTGAAACAGCACATTTTTGGGCATGTGCTAATACAGATGGACGTGTAAAAGATCTCTCTTGTCAAATGGGAAAATACGATGGATAACTAAATTATAACGGGTCAAAACTGAATACACTAACAACAGAGTGAATCTTGCATGATTTAAACAAAACAATCTACAGACAAATTATAATTATTTGTTAACTTTATTCTGACATTCTTTTGTCAACATTCAAGGACAAAGGACAAACAACATGGCTGCCCCCACGGACCAAAACAATGAACTTAATTCTGAACCAATGATTTGTAGTTCACAACCTGTAATCTCTCTTAGCACTCCAGCAACTAAACCAGCAAACAAACGAAAAGAGCTCTTAAGTCCGGAGCTTCTTCCAGGAACACAAAAACAAACAACACGATAAATAAGGCGTCGAAACTCAGTTGGTGATCTTCGGGATTTAGACAAAAAAGTACCTGCACCCAGGAAAAGTATTGCAGATAAAGTTTTAGAGGCCCTGTCTAGTACTGATGTAATTAATAAAATTGTACCCATTCTTGCTGAAAAAATAGGTGAATCTTTTTCCTCAATGATTGAAGAGGAGGTTAAAAAAATGTGTTGATCAGCAAGTAAAACCGATAGCTGAATTAGTCGAACATCATGGCAAAAGACTTGACACTGACAATATAAGGATTAATAGACTGTATTCTAATGTCGAAAAAGTTAACGAGGATGTAAAAAGTAACACCATCATAGTTAATGAACTTGATACAGAAGTTGGCTCTCTCAAAAGAATTATAGAACTGGAAACCAGATTAGAAAACCAAGAACAATATTCACGCCGAACAAGTTTGCGTTTTCATAACATCCACGTGCCTATCGACCGTAACGGTAAAATTCCTCACCCTATTAACACTGATGTTTTGATACTACATGTCTGCAATTCCAAACTAGGCCTGGATCTAACTATTAACGATATTGGGCGTAGTCATGTTATAGGGAATGTAAAAAACGGTAAATGGCAGGTTATTGTAAGATTCTTGTCATATCGCACAAGAAGCAGGGTTTATACCAACAAAAAAGTCTTAAAGGGTGATGCAGATGGCATATTCATAACTGAGAACTTAAGACAGTATAGAACTGGTTTTACACAAAAGCTAGCCGACCTCAAGAAAAACCATAAAATTTTCGCATACTGGACATCCGATAGTCGCATATTTGCCAAAACAACAGAGAAAAGCACCAAAAAACTTATCACAAACTATGACGACATAACAGCTCTTGAGACAACCACAGACGGTGACAATTAACAACAATTACCAGATCCATCCCAAGGTACCACCATCAAGAACAGTGATGAGAACCAAAATAATGGCGCATATAAGATAAAAAAAAAAAAAAAAATATTAAGATAGTGTAAATATATGTGTCTATGACAGTTGTTACTTGTTTCTTTAAATATCTCTTCTGTACATTAAAAATTGCTTCATGTGTTATTAATATTGCTAGCAAATAAATCTGGTATAATTTAATTGTATCAAAAAGTTTAAAACAATTAAAACATCTGAATAAATTCATAAACTCATGTTACAAGTATAAAAATATACTGCTTTCAAATATTACAATTGAGTTTATCATAGTTGTAAGAAATCAATTTCAAGTCATGCTATCAGATGTTATATGTATATTTCATACATGTGCAGCTACGGAACACCCCTGCTTATATATTTAAAAGCTTTGACCAAAAATCCAATAATCAAAAGCTACATCAGAAAGATTTGCTATAGATAATAACATAAAGTAGTGAACAGTTTTGTATAAAAAAAATCCCGCAATTTAAATTTTGTTGTGAAATAATTTTCCCATTCTATGACTCGAAAATGCTTTCCTCCAGTTTATTATGTTTTACAATGTACTTTTATTTTCTTTGTGTATATATGTTTAATACCTGTATGGATTTGGATGATGATGTGTGTGATCTACTATTTTCGTGTACCCTGAATGGCAACCTATCTTATAGATTGTTTTTGTTTGTTGTACTTTTACCTAATGGTTAATTGTATTGAACAATACAAGGTAGCCATAGGGTTATTCAATTCATGTTAATTTCATTTTTCCGGATCAGATATTTTTTTGTTTCAAAGGAGAACCTTTTTCGGAAATTCTACTTACCAATTGTCGTTTTTCATTTCTCGTCGTCTCCTTGTCGCTTCTTCAGAGCCTTGATCCAAATATAAATGTTTTATTCCTTCTATTTGTGTTACACTTCATCCTTATAATTGGAAGCGTTGAACAAAATCCCGGTCCAAATGAACATGAAAACGTTTTTCTCGTGAAACTGATAACTCCATATCAATATGCAATATTAACATTCGTAGTTTACGAAATAAGATTGAGTTCATTCAAAATTTTGCAGAAGAGTTTGATATTGTAACAGTCACTGAAACACACTTAGATCCAAATATAAATAATGAAGAATTAATGATATATTCATTTTCACAAAATATTTTCCGTAAAGATCGTAATAATGCCGGAGGAGGCTTACTCATTTATACAAAAGATGATATATCAGTCACCAGAAAAGGTGTACTCGAAAACCACATGGACGAAACTATCTGGGTGGAGATCAGAGGTAAAGGTCAAACTTTTTTATTATGTTGTACTTATCGACCGGAATGGTCAGGTGTTGAATATTGGACAGGACTAAATCATGCTATTGAACTTGGTTATCAGTTTACAGAAAACATTGTGATTTCTGGAGACTTGAACTCAGATTTATTTTCGTATAATAATAATAAGTTATATGATACGATTCATCAATTTAATTTAAAAAACGTAATTAATAAACCTACAAGGGTAACTGATCACAGTAGTACTTTGCTTGATCCGATCATATTAAGTGATGCTATACAATTTTCTTTTTCTGATGCACTGAATGTACCTGCTGACATCAGTGATCACGATGCCTCTGTTATTTTTTTACAATGTCCAAAGTCCCTAACAAAGTCGTTTAAACGGGAAATATGGTTGCATGAAAAAACAGTTGTTGATAAGTTTTCAAATATGTTGAATGCAGTTGAATGGAATGAACTCTTTTCCAATGTTGAGGAAGTAGACGAAATGGTCACTATATTCACTGAAAAAATCCTCAACATTGCAAGAGAGAGCATTCCAACTAAAATAGTAACTATACGTGGCAATGACAAACACTGGTTTAACAGTAATATCAGAAAAGCAATTCGAATAAGAGATAGATTACGAAAAAAATCACTTAAATCTAAAAAAGAAACGGATATTAATAAATATAAGAAACAGAGGAATAAAGTGATAATATGAAGAAAGAAGGGAAAGAAAATTTTGAGAAAAACTTGGTAAATATTATACTAGATAACGCTTCCGATTCTAAGACTTATTGGAAAATTATGAAGATGCTGATTAAGCCAAATAGAGGTTCTAATAACATACCCCCATTAAAAAATATTCTTAATGATGAACGTTTCGAGGAGTTCGCCGGTGGAGACGACGAGAAATGCGACATTCTTAATAAGTATTTTTGTTTTATTTCATCGCTAGCAGAAGTTGATGCTCAATTACCCGATTTCAACAAAAAAACTAACAATTTCTTGAATGATATAGTGATTAGTACTAGTGAAATTGTTGACATTATAAAAACTATAAATCCTAGAAAAGCGTCAGGCCCGGATGTCATTAGTAATAAGATGCTTAAAATTTGTCCCGAAAAAATTGCAATTCCATTATGTATAATATTTAATAAATCCTTGCAGCAGTGCAAGTATCCATCCAGCTGGAAAATTGCAAATGGTATAGCCTTATTTAAAAAGGGGGATAGTTCATTACCTTCCAATTATAGACCTATATCACTCATTAGAACGTGTTATATATAAATATGTTTACAACCACTTACAAAGAAATAAGTTAATTTATGAGTATCAATCGGGTTTTCTTCCTAAATGTTCAACGGTTCACCAACTGTTAGAAATATATAATTGCATTTTGAACTCACTTGAAAAGAAAGAGATAAGTTGTTTTGTTTTTCGCGATTTCTCAAAAGCCTTTGATAGAGTTTGGCATGATGGTTTATTACATAAAATGAAGGCTTATGGTATAAATGGAAATCTGTTAAAATGGTTTAGAAGCTACCTAAGTGATAGAAAACAAAGAGTGGTTATCAAGCAATCTTCTTCAAAACTTTGCAGTATTTCAGCTGGAGTTCCTCAAGGGTCCGTCCTTGGAACATTACTTTTTATGATATATATTAATGATATTGCAGAAAGACTTATTTCTCTGTGCAGACTCTTTGCAGATGACACGTCGTTCAGTTGTGCGGATCGTGATGCATTGCAGATAGAAAATTAAGTTTATTTTGCTTTGGAAAAAGTTTAACGACTTTAGAGTGTAAGATGACCGAGGGGATGTGACAAGAAAGGGACTGCAACAAGCTAACAAAATTAATTTTTACTTAATATTGAATCGTTTTGTAAGCATTGATGCATGAAAAATACTGTTATGAATACCACTTTTTATTATATTTATTTTTTAGTATCAAGTAGATCCAATCAAGCCTGATGTTAGGGACGGCTATCAACAATTGGCACCTGGAGCTCCTGTGGCTGTTAATGCCCTCTGGCTTCATTCAGCCCTGTCATGTGTCCAAGGAGTTAAAGGTATGTGTACAATTAAGAAAAACATAAACACCAGCAATCAATCAATACTTTCAAGCTTTATTATGATTTTATATGTAGTTATTTGACATTTTGAAAATTAAAAAGCAATTGTTCCTTAATTGCAAAATTAGAGTTATTTTCTTTATTCAGTTAAAATTTTATTTCAGCTTAAGAAATCACCTCATAGCATTCATGTTTGGCTTCTCTTTTATTTAAAAAAAAAAAGTTTTAAAGTAAATGCTTTATAAGAAGTGCAATTTTACATTATTGTAGGCAAAAAGGCATCATCACCATCAGCAGTTATCAAGCACCTGATAGATGGCTTTTTAGAGTATTCTGATTTGAAAGTTAAAGGCGGTTCTTCAGTTTTCAATGATCATCCATTGTTCAAATCACTAATGTGTAATTAATAGATGCATTATTTTTCAACAAGCAGTTTGTGTTTTTTTCTCTCAATTAACATGATTTATTCAGTTACTTGTCATTTATCCAAACAAATAATACATTGGGTCAGAATGTAAAGCAACTTCTTACTGCTCATGCATTATAAAACAATACATAATATGTTATCAACATGTTATCAACATCATTTCAACAAAAAACAGGGTAATGTCTTCAGATATAAAACATAGTTAAATCAAGTATAAACATGATTACTAATCATGTAAATCAAATATTATAAATACATATTGAATTTGTGCATAAAATACACTGACAGCTCATTGTGTTAGTGTTCCGTCACTGAACTTTATGAGATATTCATGCAACTTCCACAACACATTTATAGTTATCTGATAATTAATGTACGGTACTCAACATGTTTTCTTGATTCTTTTCTAAGTCTTTATAATATTTTCTTTCTTTTTTTTTTCAGTATATGCTCAGCACTATTTGAAGTGCAGCAGTTCAATATTTATCAAGGCATGGAATGAAAAGATGTCTGCAGCAAAACAGACCAACAAAAAAATCAGTCAATAATTTGATGTAGAACCTTGTTAGAAATAGGAAACACATATACTGATACTGATACATATATATATATTTATGTAACATGATTTTTTGTTAGACTCAAATTGCTTCCAAATATTTGAACTGTAATTCCTAAAGATAATTTCCCAACCTGTTGAATATTCTACAGAGACAATGTGACAATTTTTTACATTTAGGGACTAAGTTTATACCAGACTTTTACATCATTTATAATTTCTGTTTCCTAAAGCGCACCAGAGATTCAGACTTCTTGCTTTGTATCTAGATCAAGCAGGCACACTAATTCTGATACAATTTATCTAAATGCAATTCTACACATAAGTTCATATCACTCCACTATTGGAAAATTTAAAATGTTGTCAAATAAAGTTATTAGACCAATTGATTAATCTTTCATTGTGCTTTAAATGTTAACGTTGCATATTGATATTAGAAGATGAACAATTAGATTAGATTGTGAATTGAATAGGGACATGAGAATCAACTTCTTTTATTAATTGAGAAAGAAACATTTGTTAAATTTAGCTGCTGAAAAAAAAAGTGATACTTATGATCAATAGCATGACAAGTACATAAAGTTGGATCCTATATTATAGTCATGAGACATGTGACAAAGGACAGAGGACATGCAATCAGAACTATTTACTATTAAAGTTGTAATAAGTGAGTGTGTATATATATATATATATATATGTGTGTTTATTTTCAGTTATTTTGTATAGCTATTTTTCAAGTTAACTCATGACTAACTTACTCATTTAAAGTTTTATAATTTAGACAAAAATATTTAAGATTAATGGTGAAACAATATACATTTAACCCGTATATAAGTAGCTTTTATATATATTTTACAATTAAGATCTAATGTGATATTATTTTCCAAATTTTAAAAGAAAAGGAAGCTAAATTATAAAATCACAAAATAAAGAGATGTAGAGACTCAAAATTTATGTGCATAATTTATCATTCTCAGCTGGACAAAATGTGGTAGTTCAAATTTTTTAATGATTACTATACAATTTGTGTGTGCTTTGCTTTAGATAGAAGTGTAATTTGCTTGTGATTTGTTAATGATTTGAAAACCATTTGTTCATTATTTCTTAACAATTTGAAAACATTTTTTTGTGATTTGCTTTAAATAGTAGTGTAATTTGCTTGTGATTTGTTAATGATTTGGCAACAATTTGTTTAAGATTTCTTAACAATTTGTTTGTGATTTACTCATGATTTGAAAGCAATTTGTTTGTGATTTGTTGTACTGCTCATTTGCATGTTTATGATATCTTTGTAATTTGTTTGTGATTTACTCATGATTTAATAGCAATTTGTTTGTGATTTATTGTTCTACTCATTTGCATGTTTATGATTTCTTTGTAATTTGTTTGTGATTTCCTCATGAATTAAAAGCAATTTGTTTGTGATTTGTTGTTGTGATTTGTTAGCTCATTTGCATGTGAAATTTTATCACTTTCAAATCATAAAGAAATCAAATGATTTGTTTATAATTTGTTACCATGATTTGTTCCTTAGTTGTTTGTTTGTTTGGGGTAGTATAATAATTTCTTCTTTATTTTGGAAATCGATTAAAAACACTTACGCACGGGATCTTGAAATAAGGAATACGTGACACCAGTCTTTATCATATCAGTACATGAATACTCAGTTATCCGATGCATGTAAAATCACACAAAGCAAACACATCTTCTCCTTTAAAGAGGTTTAAAGTTGATCGGATATTGATTCTTAAATCTTCCAGTTTTGAAATATGTTTGGTAAATAAAGACATGATAAATAAACAGCTTTAAAAAGACTAACTGTCGATACCTGTATCTTGGCATTGCACAAGGTCATGTTTTTCTCTGACTGTTTATGACGTCTTTACACTAAATCCATTGGATGTTGGATGCATGATTTTTTATTAGTTGTTTGTGGCTTTGAACTAGCTGTCAGATAACTGCAAGTACTCTCAGATCTGTTCCTAGTGTCTTTTGTTGTTGGGATGTACAAGTACCCTGCCACGTCCACTTGTATTTTTGTCCATCTGATGAGTTAAGCCTTTTTCAACTGATTTTTATAGTTCGTTCTTATGTTGTACTGTTATATCACTGTCCCAGGTTAGGGGGAGGGTTGGGATCCCGCTAACATGTTTAACCCCGCCACATTATGTATGTATGTGCCTGTCCCAAGTCAGGAGCCTGTAATTCAGTGGTTGTCGTTTGTTTATGTGTTACATATTTGTTTTTCGTTCATTTTTTGTACATAAATAAGGCCGTTAGTTTTCTCGTTTGAATTGTCTTACATTGTCATTTCGGGGCCTTTTATAGCTGACTATGCGGTATGGGCTTTGCTCATTGTTGAAGGCCGTACGGTGACCTATAGTTGTTAATTTCTGTGTCATTTTGGTCTCTTGTGGACAGTTGTCTCATTGGCAATCATACCACATCTTCTTTTTTATATTATACATGTACAATATCTGCTTATTTGTTAAAAATAAAATAAAATCTCAGATTTATTACATCTTATATTTTCTTTCTACATATCATGATGTTAAAAGTTCAACCATTGTACGCATAAAGCATATCTGGGAGAGACCCGTCAATCATGCCAATATAATCCTATACAAAGCAATTATTTCATAGATATATAAATGAAACAATTTCATGGTGACAGTACATATCTCAGGGTGGTGAAACTACAGCTAAGATGAACCGTTTAATGTTATTGGTAAATACTGTACTGCTTGTTATAACATGGACGGCAAGTGGTGCACATGGATGTTCCTGCTTCCCGCAACATCCACAAAGTCAGTTTTGTTCTGCTGATTTTGGTAAGTAACATTTTGAAATGAAATACTTGATATTGATGTTAAATTTTCTTCCCAGAAGTCAGTTGCACTTAATTCAAATCAATTAACCCCTAGAACAAATTCAGATAAGAAGTTTTAAAAGTTTTACATCATTTTTCATGAATCCGTACGACCTAGGCCATGAAACGTCATCGGCATCCAGTATAGAAACCATGGTTACATTATTTTATTGTGCTTTGGTTCTTTTAATAACATTAAGATTTGAAAGATAATGATGACAGTTTGTATAAGATAACTTTTAAAATTAAAAAAAATGTGGTAGAATTACCTACTATACAACTATAACACAACTTTTGACCAGAGACTAAATGATGTAGAAGGCTGTTCGCTATGATCTTTTGTTATGCAGATAAGGAGAAATTGTATTATTATTGATAAGACAGTATACCCCCCTTTCCGAGTGAGAAATTACGCGAATCCACGCCACCACGCATTCGCCTTCAACAATAAGCATATACTTTATCGTCATTAAAAAGATCGACTTGATAAAATACGATACAATTCAAACGAGAAAACCATCGACTTTAATATACCAAATTAAATCACATAAATATTACATTATTTTAGTGTTCTATGGTAAAGTGTTGAGGGAACAAATCAAGAAAGGCCCACCTGGTGATTTTTATGATAATGAAACAGTGAGGAAATATACAATGCAAGTGCTGTATACAATGAAGGTGAATATATTATTCCTGAAATTGGGTGTCTTATCATACATTTACAGCCCTACAGATATCGCTAGGCTGTATCTGTGTACTATACAGATATCGCTTTAAAGCATTTCAATGACGTATCGATTGACTTTATGCAAACTACAGATTTGTTTTCAAGCATTTCATTGGAGCAATATGAAATAAACTCATTTTCTGCAAACAGACAGACATGCACAGCAGGACTCCATTTTCTACGGCGTCAATCATCGAGTTCAAAAGTTGAATGTGTACTTCTGTAACACACAAAATTAATCATGCAACAATGTCAATTTCGGCATGTTCAGTGAATGTCAAGTTCAGTTCAAAATTTTGACAATTTCAGGACAAATCATACATTTTTGTTTTAAATCAAACAATGTTTTGTTAGTTATTTTTACTTGTTGAATTAGTTGTTATGTTATAACATGTATAATTAATAATTAGTTACTTTGAGCGATGTATTATTGTTGACCATTCGAGATTCTTTTCTGTGAACCCGTCTTCAGCTGAATATGTGATTTTAATTTTACTACGCGGGCCTCAAAGGATACTAAATCGAAAATAAATGCAATAATTTTTATCAGTCTTTCAAAGCAAAAACAATATTCAAAATTAATTGCAGGATAAAGACAATGACTGTTTAATGTCTTTACATATCAGCTTTGTTTGTACTCGGCTCGAAACAGGAGTAATAGCTCGCTGAAGTTCGCATGAATACACCTGTGTCTCAGCCTCGTACAATTACAGCTGATCTGTAAAGACACTAAACAGTTATTGTCTATACACATGATATCTATATTTTAGAAATACCCGACCGAAGTAACAATAAAGATAAGAGTTGTGTGCAATACGAAGAAAACAAACGTTTATAATCTAATATCGATATCTAGTAATCAATTGATTCAGATGATCAAAACTTTTTAAAAGTAGATAAGGAAAATGTCACGTGTTAAAGAAAAAAAGTATCGCTATTCTCTTGTGGGTTTATACGGAAGCGTATTAGGGACATATTAAAAGTAAAATTGTCATTGAGCTTTTTCTTAAAATTTCGCCCATAACTTTCGTTTTTAAAAAACATGCTTATTGAGTGTATGATGTTTATGTTTCTCCGCTTGCAATGCTGATATACATGACTGGGAAACGAAGAAATTTTTAGTTTAACAAAAGTAGAAATTTGAGTTTAAAGTCGAAAATAAATAAAAACTGTTATTTGAAATCACATCGTTCTCTTGTTTTAAGTGACATAAGAATAACAAATATTCTTGGTTTTCTTATTAAAATTTTACAATAGGGCATTAACGCTCGTGTTGGCAGAGAAATAGTTGTCCAGTCTTCAGGGAATGATGGCATGTGTGAGATGTCCCTTCAAGTTGGCCAACAGTATGTAATTATGGGTAAGTACAGAGGAAAATATAGAAACCACCGCGAGCTTTTATCGATCTTTGTCGATCACAAGGGTCATTCGGATAATCTAACATAGTTTTTGATCTTCCATTTCATGGACAGACCCACGATTAACGCGCGTCTGGCGTATTAAGTTATGATCCTGGTACCTTTGATAACTATTAAATGAAAGGCGAAATATACCAACTCGTAAGTGGAAAATAAACTGACAACGTCATGACTCAAAAAGATAAAGGCAAACAACAGTACACAAAACACAACATAGAAAACTTAAGACTGAGCAACACGAACCTCATCAAAACCTGGGGTGATCTCAGGTGCTTTGGAAGGGTAAAAAGATCCTGCTCAACATGTGGAACCCGTCTTGTTGTTAATGTTAGCCTTTTCCTGTAGACATATGTACGATGAATCCGATACATTGTATAAAGGTACTGAAAGCAAAGCTTTCTTCATCTTCAAAAATCATTGAAACATCTATTTGAAGGATCCGTAGTTAATCCGTTGCAAACAAAGTACCCCTTTAAGTGGCCGTATAAATTTCCTGCTCTTCAGACGTCTGTGCGATCATATTTTTCGATTCTACAAACTTGATTAATTTCCAATTTTGGGAAAAAAAACATAAGGGCGTGTTTATAAAAATTCAGTCTTTATTGTTTACATTTATAAATTTTGACTTGGATGGAGTTGTCTCATTGGCACTCATACCACATCTTCTTATATATATTTACCCTGGAACAGATTAAAATATCTTACTGAATGAGATCTAGGCATGAAAAGTACTATTGCGCATATGAATTGGAACAAAACTGAGTTCTTCGTCGGTTGGTAACTAGTGGATAATTGTCTCATTGGAGATAATACCACATCATCTTTTGACTTCGAATGGATATGTGTTTGAAAAAAGTGTAATTTTTTCACTTATTATTATTAATCTTAAAAAAAAATGGCTACTTTGTAATTACTTGATAACTATGTTCTGGACATTATTTTTTTCTATGATCAGTATATTTTAACCCAAATTTTTAATTTTTACAGTTATCATTTGTATTTTAGCACCCCATTACTAGTATTCTATAATATATTATTTTTGTCTATTTTTCTCTTTGTTTTGCCCGTTATTCTCTTTTCTGTTAATTCCATCCAAAACCTCATAAATCACAATACTCTTTTGTATTTTAGGTCATAGAAGCGGAAGGAAGAAGATGTTTGGATTTTGTGACTTTGTAAAGAGAACAAGTGGTTTGTCATTTGAAGAAACGTTTTTCCTATTTACCAATGGTCCATATTCATACTTGAAAAACTGCAAAAATGGATGTGATGTAAGTTGCAGCTGTGTTGGTTGACAACAAGTTAATTTGAAACACATCTTGTTAACTATTTTAAATATTATGATTGCTGTTAACTTAAAGTCAAGCGATTAATCGTTCATGCATGTTTAGGACGAGAGCATGAACAATAAATACAATAGGTAGGTCTTTCGGTGTGGTTCCGATTGGAATGATCAGCGGGAAATTATTAATGACATTTGAAAATTAGGGTACAAATGTATATTGTATATGGACAGAAATTAACACCACACAAGGACCCCTCAAAGAGTTTTTTAACTCAAGGAGCGTGGAACTCTCATTTTATGAAGATTTTACAAGTACATTTTGACTTGAGGTGGCTCCAAATTAATACATTCATATGTATATAATTATGAAAATCAAAATATAATATCTAAGTCGAGATCTTCACAGGGTAAATGAACTCACATTCTCTGCCATCAAAATACAAATTTTGATGGTTACTTTTTTATATTTTCAGGACATAAGCGATAGATCTAAGGGGTGCCACTTCTCACATGAGAACTATGCTGCCGTTGATTGTTTATCTGGGTCAGCATTATGCCGTAAGGAGAAAAACGTCTGTAAATGGTATAATGGTGAGAAATGTCCATCAATAACAACGCGACCAACATCTCGGACAACACCGTTATATCGTCCGCTACCAGTCATGCGTCGTTAAAAATAAATTTAATTGATACATGCAAATATTTTCAGTCTGTCAGACGAATCTTTATGCTTGGAGCTAACCGATACATATCTGATTACTACTCGTATTTTTGCAGCACCACATTGGAATTTATTAATACAGGGTATACTTTAATGATACAACAACGTGCATCTAAAGGGCAGTCTAGTCTTGAACAGGATACTCGTGCTTGCAAATATGAATTAATTTAACAGAAACAATGATCAACATTAGTCTTTCAAAATAAAGTTAAAAAAAAAAAAAAAAAACAAACGTCGAGATATAAATACTATAACTCATGAGTTTTTTTACCTTGAACAGGCAAATGCATGCTTGTCAATTTAAATCCACTTTTTATATCTCAACCCTGAGCTCCTTCTTTCCAACCTTGATTTATAAACTTAAAATCGTGTATACAATAGAAAAGAAAGGATATGGGATATATATTCATTACACAAAGAATTTGACATGTATTTGAAATAATAGTGATGCAATGTACCGTTTTGCAATAATAAATATAAAATCGTATAATTTGCCTTCAATTATGCTGGTCTTGTGCACAGTCGCACAGTTAAATATCTTCAACGTATTTAGGTTCTGGCCATAAAACATTAGTTGTATAATAAAAATATCCTGGTAACCATATACATGTATGCAAAGAACGTTCAGTAAATAAATAGTACATATCTTTTGATTTCTTTAATTCTAAGGCCGGAACTTAAGAGGATTGAAATATAATGCTATTAAGCTTAACTTTTGGTAAAAAAGCTCGTAAAGTTTCTATATTTTTATACATCCCTGGGTTTCTCTGTTTCTAGATGACAAGCTTTTGAAAAGGCTGCGTATATTGAAAGTACACAAATAACGGACCATAAAAGGCAGAACAAGTGGCAAGTCTGTATCATTGTTTTTGAGATGTACTCAATTGAAAATTTGGCGAGAAATGCATCTGTGTAGATTTTTCATACAGTTGAAATTGACACTTTAAAAAAGGATTTAATAAGATTTTGAAAATGGCTTTTTAAAATATTATATTTGATACGGTTATGAAAAGAAAAGTAGGAGTTAGCAGGCAAAATTTTTATTTGCACTACATGGATAAATCTAGAAAATGCAGAATATCTGACAAAAAGTAAAAAAAAACAAGAAAAGAGAGCAAGCTATGAACTATGAATTCATTTAGATATTACGCAATCCCAATATTCCTTCTTGTATTTCAAAACCCTCTCCTCCGCTTCCATGATTGGCCTTTTTCGGTTGCGTATTAATCTGATTGTTAATCACGCTTAGGTGTGTCTCCACAGAGACGTTGCAAAAGTGCTTTGATATTAGTGTCGCCAAGATTAGTATGCTGATCACGAGATTTAATACGTGTATGCATATTTCCTGGTTAAAGAGTACATGGAATTATATCTTGATTGAAAATTCCTTGGCCATAAGAGGTTGTCGAAAAGAGTGAAATCAAGGTTGAATTACCTCTACTGGTGAAGGTTAACCGAAATGATTTAAACATTGGTACTTCATTAACATATTGTGGAACTCTAGTCATAAGCAATTTATAAATACAAGCATTGAAACAAATCAAAGAGCATCTCATTCTTACGAAATTATTTTGTGAAATAAACGTCGAACAGGCAGCTAGTCAAATCGTGTTTGGTTGTTTGTTTTTTTGTTGTTGTTTTTTTTTTTTGTTTTTTTTTTTCTTGCAATTATGTTTCTTCTAATTACACCATTCATCAATGTTCTTCAAGTTCACGTAACGTTTTAATGGTGTTTTTACAGATTTGTTATAATTGTGGTTGAAATTGTGGTCTTTGTGGGAGAAAATATTTCTTTGTATGAAAGACATTAACAAATACAAGAAAAATGAAGCATACATGACAACAATGAAGATTGAAAATTTAACACTTTTGTTTTTATTTCAAAGATTGTGTATATGAGCATGATGAGAACAGATGTACTTTTATATGATCATGATGATGACTCTAACATGCACAATTTCTAGACGTAGTAGAATTGTCGTTTTTTCTTCTTCTCTAATATACCGCCCATTAAACAAGCTGTGACCAGTTTGATATCAATCCGATACACCACCAGTTAATTACTGTTGTTACGTGTATATATATATATAATCTGAGCATTGTTCTTTGCATTTTCATTTAAATCATTAGAAAAGGATAATAAGTGGATACATATATTGTTGACCTAAAAATGGCTTTAAACCGGGCAACAATCATGTCTTAATTATTGATTGGTTGGTGTTTTATTTTTGTTTAACTTCACTTTCAGGACTATTTCGTGTCGGCTAGTTTTTATTGATGGATGAAACCGCAGTCCCCGGAAAGAACCACCAACCGGCGGTAGGAAAACTGACAACCCTAGTAAATTAAGTTTCTAATCAACCTTACATTTTTAATAATTGGTGAAAATCACTTGATTAAACATCAATTTTTTTTTTTAAATTAAGTATCTCTTCAATGATGATTGAGGCCAAAATAATGGAAAATCCATATCCCCATAAACACTGACATAGGTGCAACCCCTAAAAAATGAAACAAAAGGTAAGGTAAACTTTGGACAATCAGAGTCATAGCTATGCGTAAGGGAGAACTTTCCTGAGTTCAAGATGAGTTCCATTACTTTTTAAAGACTAATTCCAACGATTTTGGTGTGTTTGCTTTCAAATATGATATCCGTGCCTGTTTACATTTCATAGATCCAGAAAAAGATTTGGAAGATACATATACATGATAAACACGTGTTTTTTTTTTTTTTTTCTTGCAAATTCTAGTTTATCTTCGTGTATGTCGTTTAGTGTTATATGTCCTCTTTAAATAAAAAATAAGTATTCTAACTAAATAGTTGAATGTCAGGTGAAAAACAAACAGCTTTATTTATATTTTCGATATTCTTTAATTTCTTGAATTTAACAAATAAACAAGCACTGATAAATCTATCAAGTGCATCAATTCCTTCATAACTTTATACATATCATTAAGATATTCACAATACTAGTACTGGGTTTATTGTTATATTTAATTTTCCCAGCATTATGAATAAACAGCTGCGTCATGAGAATATGTTACGCCCGTCGCTTTTTTAACGAACAAAGTTTCACAACTCGGCAATGTCATATCAGAAATTTATATAAAAAAATACTAAAGGGGGTTATTTTCATAGATATAAACCAGTTACCAAAGTTTCATGAAAACTGTTCATAGCATTTGTGAGTTTTCTCCGAAAACTGAAAGATCCTCCTTTTTAATTAGTTACTCGGAAAAGTAAAATCTAAAATTTATAAAACTCGAAGGGAGATTACATCAGTAGAGAAAACAATTTACCAAAGTGTCATGCAAATTGGTTAAAGCGTTAACGAGTTATTGTACGACACGTCGCAGACGGACGAACTGACAACGGTATACCATTATAAGTACCGTAAACAGGTGTATAAAAATGGGAGTCACATCATTATAGTACTCACAATATGTTGTCGTATTCCTCAGAAAAATGAATACCTTATTTATATTTGGCGAAACCTTTCGGAATTTTACGTTCTTAATGCTCTTTAACTTCGTACTTTATTTGACCTTTTTAGTTGTTTCGATTCGAGCATCACTGGCATGGATGGGTTAATCGTAATCTGTAATCGTAATCGATTGTAATTGATTACATTTTTTAAAGTGATCGACAGTAATCTGTAATCGACAACATTTTCGATTACAAGTAATCGTTATACAAAAACACATTTGTACCTCAATAAAGCTAACAATAATGTGTTCTATCCTAAAAATGTACTAAATATTCCATATTAAGAGAAACAGCAGAATTAATTTGCGAATTTGAGGGCCCAGGGGCAAAAAAAAACAGAGAAAAATCGCTAACCCCTGGGTATAAAAGAGATAATTCAGCCTGTAAAGGCTATGATTTTATTATTATAAAGGTCTTCTATATAGAAAACAATAACTGTGATTTGAATGTATGCAAAAAAACAGATTCCAGCAGTCAGTTCTATAAAACTTTTAGTGAATTCATATATCAGACTGGTAACTTCATCATGTTCATACATACATTTTTTGCAAATATGGCTTTGTTTAAATACTTCCAGTCATATATTAGCCAAATTATGTTAGATATATAGTAAGAGATAATATAATAGTGACAAGAATTCTTCACTGACCATTTGAGGCAGAAATTGTGAGCTTTTAAAGATAAATAGGCATACAGTAAGATGTGGACTGGAGACAGAGGCAGGATTGGATACTTTATATAATCTTGAATGTTGTAATGATTAACTACTAAACTTTAAATTCATAGTATTCTGAAATGATTCAATTTGTTATCAGAATAGTTTCATACAGGTTCTGCGCATTTAATGCCAAAAAACATGCACATACAGTAAGCTGACATTAATTTAAGTCTTGTTTTCAAATTCTTTAAAAAATTGAAACAGGGGTGGGGGTATAAAAATGTACTGTAAAAGAAAAGTTAGAGCAAATGCAGTGATTTCTTTGAGGCTATGATTTTGACAAATAACTATTGTTGTGAGAAAAAGTGTTGTTTAAGAGTTTTCTATCTGAATAAATGTTAGTATAGGTTGCACTTTGTAAATACAACTATTTCATAAACCACGTCTCTTTTGGGGAGATATATAATGTTCATAGATAAATTGATTTGTTTACGTACTGGTTCCCAGATATGATCTCTATGTTTCAACTCATAGAGACATAACTTGGGAATGTTACCAGTATAGAAGAAAAAATATAGCGGCAGCCTTCAATTCCAAGGGTTCCCAAAAGTGAAGGTAGGGGTAGTATAGAATTTAGATACAAGTTTAATCTCTTAGAAGTTTGGGGCATATAAATGTTAAAAGTATTCCGCACAGCCCTATATTTTGACCTTTGAAAACATAGTAGTGCATATGAGCTTTCCATTCTAGGATATAATTTTGTTTCGAAACTTCATAGTAGAAGTGGTACAGTTTTAGTCGTAAAAGGAGTTCCTATGGGAAATTACACTGTCTATATTTACAGAAATGCAAGCTGTAAGTGCTTCCATCTAGAAAACAACTGTCACATAACATTTGGAAACAATGCATAAAAAAGCTGTTTTTGTAAACTTCTAAATTTCCACTCTAAATAAGTTGAGCAACATAATTGTGTTTAAATTTTCTTCATTATTTTTTAGCATGTAAATCGACAGTAATAGAAAAGTAATGTAATTACTTTTGATAAAGTAATCGATTGCAATCGATTACATACAAAAATCTGAGTAATCGATTGCACAAAAATCCTTCACACCTGATGATTATATTAAATAAATAAAGTCCATCTAATTGTAATTTTAATTACATTGTTATGATTGATATTTACATACATGTATCTAGTACACAATGAATCACGAGATAAGACAATCAAGTGACAAGGACAAACACGGGCTTAGGCTTTATATATTTATTGATCAGCTAATTGTACTAAGCATACGATTTATATGTTTATGATATATGAGCCACACCATACGAAAAGGTTCAAAAGTGTTAAACGAATTGATAAACTTTACAGAAAAAAATGTTAAAGCTGAATTTCGTTAATTTTTTTAAAAATAATGAAATGGTCAATTCTGTCCTTTATTTATCACTTAACATGCTTAAAAAGGGAGTGAACGCAGAAATGTATATATCTGATATTTTTAATAAGCACGTGCAAAATCGTAAGTTTTATGAAACAATGTAATATTGATCCGAAATGAAACAATTTATGAAAGTCACTATAGAGAGACATTTCTTTTAGTATCTCTATTTAAGACTTAAGAAATAATTACAAAAGTAATCTGAAAAAAGAGGGAAAATGCTAAATTATCTCAGCTTGTGTTTTTAGCTTAAGCAAATGTGTTGAATATTTTAAAATTAATTGTCCTTATACGGTGTTCGAACTGTTGCCCCCCTTTACATTGCATGGGTTTCTGCTTGAAAAGCGGAACCTTATCGTTGTTGCTATCTAAAATAACCTAATAAATAAAATATCGACAGTTAAGATCTATTATAAACTATACAGAGATAAATAAATATAGGATTTGAAAAACAATGAGGAAAATTTAAGGGAAGATAAGGAATGAGGGATGTCAGCACAATATGTATACAGATCCGATTCACAATTCTTCATTCGATGAAATAAAATGCTTCTCGAAATATTCAACCTTCAACCCTTAAACAGACAATTAGTACAATTCATATAATTACACACAATAAATGAATAACTGTAAACTAAGTTTTGTTTTCAAACAATAAAGGAGTTATAAAACAAATAGATGAATTCGTGAGTTCCTGCTATTGGTGCTACACTGCTGTTCATTATCATTGTTTCTCTTTAGTTGCGACATTTCTATGGTATATTGGAAAGCCACGGCCAACAGCTAGTTGATTTATTTATTATTTGTTTGGTACTAAATGCTTAGGGTAAAGGAGAACCACGATTTCAGATTATAAACAAAGTAGAAAAATGTTGGCTTGTATGCAGAACAATTTAACCACATATCCATTTAATTATCATGTGTCCTAAATCCGCGAAAACTAGTACCCTCAATATAAAATTAATTGCCAGACAAGTATAATGCATTTCATATATATAAGGTGAGGAAACATAACCCAAGAGGCAATCTCCAATCAATCAGGTATTGAAGCGAGCCCCAAGGAGACCCGTATGTTAAATGAATAATTATGCAGTCACGTTCTAACTTAAAGGGACAATAGTGGCCAATGGAGGCTGTTTAGCTGTGAAGGATATTTGGGACACTGAATCAAAAGTTCATATTTGATTTGAACTGGAAATACTGTCTCCAGCTAGGGAGAACTGTCAAATCTGATTCAACCATGACTTTCGATCAAAAGGGCCAAACACAATTAAAAAGGTTGACAATTAATCGCCAGTTAAAGTTCTTTTCAACAGAAATTTATATTTTATTTTTTTTTAGAATAGGTCTTAAGTCTTATTCAGTTGTGTACTTTAGTGATCTTTCAAAATGCAACTGAAAATTAGATTTGTCCTGAGAATTACATAACACAACATATATACAATTACATACAGAAAAAACAAATTGTACTGTGGATTATTATTAAATTTTTATTAACTTGAAACATCCAGTGGCAAACATTTCATGAATATTCAGGACGAGAATACACAAAACAATAGCATTAATCAGAAATTGTTTCGACTGGGATTAATGGCTTGAATGAACACTGTTACTGGAACAAAGGGTAGGTTTACAAAATTCAACTGATTGCAACAAATCATGTAAGGACACTGAAATATTTTGCCGATGGTTCCTCAACGTTCAAGGCAAAGTAAACTCTGTGTGTACACAATGCGTCAGAATGAACGTCGCCAAACTGACTGACGTGGCTACATATTTATAAATCCAACACGATCAGACTGACGCCTCTCTTTCAAAGGGGTTTTACTTCTGCACTGGCGAAGTCTACGTGACCAGATGTGTATTACCCAGTAAAAGTTCATAATCCTATCAAACATGAAATGCATTTAACTTTCATTTGCCTTGTTTATGCAATGCCCTAACCTTTCCAAGGTGCATTAGATTGTCTGTATATATACTCTAGAGAAAACACGACCATGTTAGTCAATTCCTTCTGATGAAGCTTTAAAAATGACACTGTAAAGACAAAATAGTTATTCATCAACCTCCCTTCAGTGTGTTTCTATATCACAAGATAAAGTTCATCAACGGATATGTACAGTAGTTACATAACGGGTGTTAATGGTGGAGCAGAAACTGCTAACCCATCGGAAGTTCATCTTGGTCCAAATTATTTTGCTTTATCTTTAGTTTTCTTTGTAGTGTTTTGTACACATTGTTTTGTATGATGTGTTTCTTTTCATGGTGTCTGCAACCCCAACGCCCTTGTTATTTTCTGTTGCGTCGTGCGAATCTTATGCATCAAGCTATTTCAAACACATTTTTAGAATTTGTTTTCTGTTCTTTTGTTGTTTCGCTTCTATCTAAGGTTAGGGAAGGGTTGAGCTCTGACAAACATGTTTAACCCCGCAGTATTCTATATGTGTTGTATTTTTTGAGTTATATCTGTCATATTTGTTTTTTTTTTTTTCTATTATTGTTTTGTAAAATAGCTGTCTGTCGGATTTTTGTTTCACTGTTTAACATTTATCATTTCGTGGAACTTTATATCTGACTTTATGGTATATTTTCAATGCTACACATGTACATGTCGTACGGTAACACTAGTTGTAAAAATACATATGGACACCAGAAATATTGTTGTACTCCTAACAACAAAATTATTGTATTTATAATTAATTGTGTACGTTATTTTATCTAACGCCATTTTGTCCACGGTTATAGTTGTCTTTTTTTTTGTTTTACATATTGTATTTATATTGTGTCATAGATACAATTTATTCATTCAGTGTATGGTTACTTGTTTTGTTAACATTTTTTTCGATCGAGTTAAGCCATTTCAATTGATATTTTATAGTGTGTCTTTCTAGGTTGTAATGTTATACAACTGTTTCATGTTGGGAAGACGTTTTGCGCATGTTAAAACGTTAAAACCGCTGCTTTGTTTGCACCTGTCCTATGTCACGAATCTGGTGTTCAGTGGTTGGCGTTTGTTGATGTGGATCATAAGTGTTTCTCTTTTCTCGTTTTTTATATAGATTGGACCGTTGGTTTTCCTGTTTATATGGTTTTCACTAGTCATTTTGGGACCTTTATAGTTTGCTGTTCGGTGTGAGCCAAGGATCTGTGTTGAAGGCCGTACTTTGACCTATAATTGTTTACTTTTTACAAATTGTGACTCGGATGGAAAGTTGTCTCATCGGAACTCATACATTTACTACACCTTCTTATATCTATATAATTTCTATAATGTGGATATTTGTGTTATTGCATTCATACCTCACTCTGTGTTTTATAAGAGAAAACATGGAGGGGAAATCAAAATAAAAAGTGCTAACAGTACCACCAGTTCACGCAAACTTTACGTTATATCAAAAAGTAGCATATATGTTTAGGTAAATTAACATTAATGGCTACAGTAGACTGCAACTAGAGAACAGTTATTTTTCAATTGGATATGATAAGAAGAGTTGTTATTAGGGTTTTTCAGTATGGATATTTAGGTGGAATTTTGCAATAAATAACACTAGAACAATAAAATGGTAGTAATAGGTTCTAGAAATGTAATTCATAACGCGTTTTTTTTTTTTTTTTTTTTTTTGTTAAGCTACAGAGTACCGTTCAAACATCTAAATATACTTTAACATTGGAAACTGTAATATAATTGTGTTTCTCTATGTTTTGGATTTAAACACTTACGAACGGGTTCTTGAAATAATGAAGAATATGTGACATCAAAATGTATCCAATCAGTAAACTCAGTTATCGAATACATGTAAAAATATATAAAGTACGCACATTATCTCCTTTTGCGAGATTTAAAGGTAATATTATATTGTCCAATTGAATGCTATTGATTCTTTTAATTTCCATTTTGAAATATGTTTGGTAAAAATAAACAAACAGCTTTAAAAAGATTAACTATAAAGTACATGTACACCATATGCTTTTTATTTAGAATACAATAAAATAGAATAGAATCTCAGATTTATTACATCTTATTCTTCTGTCTTATCGAATACATGTAAAAATATATAAAGTACGCACATTATCTCCTTTCGCGAGAGTTATCCATTCGTTTGATGTGTTTGAGCTTTTGATTTTGCCATTTGATTATGACTTATATCTAGAAATTGACTATGAGGGTCGGTTGAAAACAAATCGTTACGACAAAAGAGATGATTTCAGCTTCCCAATTGTGGATTTTCATTTTTAAAATGGTGAAGTTGAAATCATCCCTTTGTAAATTTTACTGACGCCACCACGAGTTGGTTGACCGTTATGGAATATCCGTTTCATAGATGATATCGGATATGTTCCTTATGTCGTAACTACAATCCCGTTCCCTTTTCACGAATGTGACCTACCGAATTAGACTATTTAACCCTATTTGTGACATTTTTATCTATTGTTTTTGTTTGGTTTGTTCACACATCGTTGTCAATATAATGGAATTTGATGCGACTGTCATACAAGTGAGAGGTTTAGCTAGCTTTAAAACCAGGTTCAATCCACCATTTTCCACATAAGAAAATGCCTGTACCAAGTCAGGAATATGACAGTTGTTATCCATTCGTTCGATGTGTTTGAGCTTTTGATTTTGCCATTTAACTTTCCTTTTTGAATTTTCCTTGGAGTTCAGTATTTTTGTGATTTTACTTTTTACATATCATGAAGATGTTAAAAGTTCAACCATTGTTCGCATAACGCCAACACGATCTTATGATCCTATCCAAAATACGTATTTCGTAGATATAAAAATGAAAAAAAAATAATCATGGTGTTAGTACATACTTGAGGGTGGTGAAACTACAATAAGGATGAACCGTTTAATGTTATTGGTAAATACTGTACTGCTTGTTTTAACATTGACGGGAAACGGTGCACATGGATGTTCCTGCTTCCCGCAACATGCACAGAGTCAGTTTTGTTCTGCTGATTTTGGTAAATTACATTAAATGAAATATAGTATATCGATGCTATATTGTCTTCACAGAAATGTGTTACACTAAAAGTCAATTCACCACAAGAAAAAAAATATTAGGAATTTTAAGAATATTATATCATTTTTT
Source organism: Mytilus coruscus (assembly GCA_017311375.1). NCBI lineage: Eukaryota > Metazoa > Mollusca > Bivalvia > Mytilida > Mytilidae > Mytilus > Mytilus coruscus. Next base: position 74,903,093 of record CM029598.1, on the reverse strand, counting down.
GTTACGGGCTTTGGCCGTCAAACGTTATTGCGCATCCCTTATAGAAACTATGGTTATGATATCTTGCTCTGCGATAATTCAATAAATAGCAATGAGATTTGAAAGATAATGAGGACAATTCGTATAAGATAACTTTAGAAAAGAAGAAACTGTGATATTATTACCTACTAAACAACAATAACATAACTTTCCACCAGAGACTAAATGATGTAGAAGTTTGTTCGCTATGGTATATTATGATGAAAAATGAGATGTACAAATTTAGTATGATGTTAATAGGACAGTATGCCCCAGAGTAAAATGACGTGAATTCAGGTCACACCGCGTACATCTTCAACAATGAGCATATACTTTATAGTCATTAAAAAGCCCGACATGATAAAATGGAATGCAATTCAAACGAGAAAAACCATTGGCTTTGATTCACAAAATCCAATCACACCTGTTTACTCTTATTTTAGTTTTCTATGGTAAAGTGTTGAAGGAACAAGTCAAGAAAGGCCCACCGGGTGATTTTTTTTATAATGAAACAGTGAGGAAATATACAATGCAAGTTTTGCATACATTGAAGCAAATATATATTTTTTTGAAAAAAAAAGAACCTAAGCGACAATAAAAACAAGAGTAGTGTGCATAAACACAAAAAAACACTGAACTCCGAAGAAAATTCAAAAGGGAAAGTACCTAATAAAATGGCAAAATAATATAGATATCTAGAAATAAATTGATTTAAATGATCAAAACGTTTTAAATGTAAATTAGGAAAATTTGACGTGTCAAAGAAAACTCTTATTGTCATGAGCTTTTCTCGTGTGGGTTCATACGGAATCGTAGTAGGGACATAGTAAAACTAAAATTGGCTTTGCACTTTTGTCCAAATTCTGACATTTAAAGATTTGAAATGTCTACTTTAACTCGAAATTTTAACTTCTCAAATCTCTCAATTTTGACTTTAACTTAAACTCTCTAAAACCGCGATATTTCGACTTTTTCTAAGTATTTAAACGTTGATGTTAGTATTCAAACACAAATATTACAATTGTAGAAGGAGAAGACATGGTAGCAAATTATTAAAGCTTCATGATCATTCACACTTGTTGTCAATATTTGTTCAGAAATTGTGGTTGGTCTTAAATTATGATTATTTTCGTTTCCCGTTTGAATGGTTTTACAATAGTATTTTTTTTTTGGGGGCCCTTAATAGCTTGCTGTTCGGTGTGAGCCAAAGCTCCATGTTGAGGACTGTACTTTGCCCCCATAATGGTGTACTTTTAAAAATTGTGACTTGCAGTGGCGGATCCAGAAGGGGGATTCCGGGGGTAAGAACCCCCTTTTTGGACGATCAATACATTTGAATGGGGACATATGGTTTGAACCCCTTCTTTTGTGCTGGGTTGGGATCCCCCCCCCCCCTTTTTAAAACGGCTGGATCCGCCCTTGACTTGGATGGAGAGTTGTCTCATTCTTCTTATATCTATGAATGTTGACAGAACAAAATTGTTGTTTTACATATTCCATGTTTTAGTCTCCACAACACAGTCGTAAGATCGTCATGATCGGATCTGAGAACATTTAGCATCCCATGATTTATGGTTAGTTTTAAAAGCCGATATGGTTTCCAAAAAGCAAATCACTGACATTGTCTTGTTTAAACAATGCTAAATCATCTGGTAAATATGTCATGCATATTCAGGACGACCAATGAGCTGCTCAGTTTTCTAGTTTTGAATTTTTAAATGTTGGTTTTTTTTTTTTTTTTTTTAACATTTATTATACAATACAAGTTGGCTTTCTTATGATACAACTATTAACCCTTACCTATTTAGGGACTTTTCTTTTTGAATTTATCCTCGGAGTTCAGTATTTTTTTTTTAACTTTTTAATTTTTTAATACAAATATGGTGCAATATACAAATTGTTGTGTTGGAATAACGTGGTTGTCTTGATACACAAACCTGAAGTCCATTCTTGAAGAAGATATGTGTATTCCATTCATTATTCCGGCAAAAAAAAATAATTATAAAATAGCCTCTTTACAATGGTTTATTTTCAAGTTTAAAGTCGAAAGTCTAAAAAAAGTTATTAGTATTTGAAATCACATCGGTTTTTTATTGAAGTGAAAAAAATAGCAACTGTTATGTTTTCTTTAACATTAGGGCCTTTACACCCATGTTGACGGAGGAGTAGTTGTCCAGTCACCAGGGAATGGTGCATTGTGCGGGTTGACCCTTCAAGTCGGCCAACAGTATGTTATGATGGGTAGGTAAAGAGGAAATATAGAAACCACTGCGAGCTTTTATCGATTTTTTGTCGATCACAAGGGTCATTCGGATAATCTAACGTATTTTTTTAACTCCCATTTCACGGAAAGATCCAAGATTACATGAGAAGCGAAATATACCAAAGAACATTCAAACTCATAAGTGGAAAATATTGACAAGGATATGGCTAAACAAAAAAGAAGACAAACAACAGTACACACAACATAACATAGAAAACTAAAGACTGAGAAACACGAACCGCATCAAAAACTTATCTCAGGTGCTCCGAGAGTGATCAGATCCTACTCCACATGTGACGTCTGTCGTGTTGCTCCTGTTAGCCCTTTCCTGTAAAAATAAGCACGACGAATCTGATAAATCTTATGAAGGTACCCAGTGCAATGCTTTCTTTATCTTAAAAAAACATTGAAAATTTATTTGAAGGGTCCGTAGTTAGTCTGTTGCAAACAGGAACAGACACTGCAAACTGCTCAGAGTCTGAAAATACCATAGTTTATGCTCGACCAGTAAATTCAAGCATAGAATTAACCCGACTAGATTCGACATTGTCTCGACAGTACTTAACTGTACTCGACTTGGTGTCTACTTTACTTAATAAGTCTGATTCAGTACTTGATGATCTTGATGACGTCTGAAATGGTCTCGACCAAGGCCTGACCAGTCTCGACCAAGGCTTGACCAGTCTCGACCTGTCTCGACCAGTCTCGTCCTGTCTCGACTAGCCTTCACCTTCAAATTTAGTCTTGACTGGTATGAATTAGCCCATCTAGCTCAATTAAATATTGATCTTACAAAATTCCCGGTTATTTGGAATTCGGTTCATTGCTGTGAAATTAGAGAATTTAATTAATAGGTAAAAAAAAAGCAAGAATTTTCAGTTTTCATTAAATCAGATAGTCATCTTTAATTATATCTATAATTTTTTCAGATCAACTTGGATTTTCATTGAACTATATAGCTATATCAGTTATATATTGATCTTAAAAGATCCCAGGTCGTTATGTAGTTTGGTGTATTGCATGCTGTCAAATTTAAGGATTTAATTAATAGGTAAAAAAGCAAGAATTTTCAGTTTTGATTAAATTCAGTTAGTCATCTTTAATTATTTCTATAACTTTTTCAAAACAACTCGGATTTTCCTAAAAAAAACTCTACAGCTATCTCAATTATACATTGGTCTGACTATATCCCAGGTCGTTATGTAGTTTGGTGTATTGCTTCAAATTTTAGGATTTAATTAAAAGGTTGAAAAATTTTCAGTCGGACTGAATTCAGATAGTCAACTTTAAATTTGTTTATTACTTTTTCAAATTTACTTGGATTTTCATAAAAATATACAGCTATCTCAGTTGTATGTTGTTCTTACTGAATCCAAAGTTGTTATGTTGTTCGGCATATTGCTGTCAAATTTAAGAATTTAAATAAGCAAGGTAAAAAGCTAGAATTTTCAGTTTGGACTAAATTCAGATAGTCATCTTTATTATTTTTATAACTATTTCAAAGCAACTTGGATTTTATCAAAATCTACAGTAATCTCCATTATATATTTATCTTACATAATACCAGGCTATTTGTTAATTTGGTTTATTGATGTTAAATCTAAATATTCAAATTACAGGTACATGTATCTATCTGAATTTAGTGAAAACTGACAATTTTAGCTTCTTTATACAGTACTTTTAACATTAACTCAGTCCTTAAATACACAAAATACAAAACAACATGTCATTCTGTAAGATAATTATATAAAATAAAATAGCCGAAAAGTTTGATGAAAATTAAAACTAAGTTGGAAAAAGTTATAATACGGTTTAAAGGTGACTATCAGAATTGAATGCGAACTAAAAAAATAACTGTTAAAATAAATTTCTCTTTATAACTAACATTACAACACCCACAATAAAATAAAGATATGTTTAAAAACAGATTTTACATCCTTAATTAATTCTCAAATTTATCAAATAGAGATAGTTAAATGAAATTATCTAATATTATAATAATTTAATTCTATTAATTTTAAAGTTTTAAAGTTTTGTTAAATAAAGATGTTCTTTAACCTTAAAACCACACCTGTACTGAGGGTAATTAAACCTTATTAACGTGATTAAGGTGCTTCTGGATTGGCATGTGTTTTTTTTTTTTTTAATTTTTAATAGGTTAAAAAAGCTAGAATTTTCAGTCGGACTGAATTCAGATAGTCAACTTTAAATTTGTTTATTACTTAATATACAGCTAGCTCAGTTGTGTAGTGTTCTTACTGAATCCAAGGTTGTTATGTTGTTCGGCATATTGCTGTCAAATTTAAGAATTTAATTAATCAAGGTAAAACAAATTTAGAATTTTATACAGTACTTTTAACATTATTCCAAATTTATAAATTCCTTTAAAAGAATACATAAGTTTCATTGTTACATACAATAGTTATATAAATATCTCTTAATATCTCTTAAAGAGGCAACAAAATCACTGAAATTGTTTAATACAATTGTTTCATACAAAGCTGTATAGATTTATGAAAATCCAAGTTAATTTCAAAAAGTAGTAAACACATTTAAAGTTCTCTATCTGAATGCAGTCCGACTGAAAATTCTAGCTTTTTGACCTATCAATTAAATCCTGAAATTTCACATCAAAGAATCAAACCAAACCTAGAATTTTGTAAGATGAATATTTAATTTAGTTAGATGGGCTGATTCAGACCCATCAAGTCTTGGTCCAGATTCGTCGAGCCTTGGTCGAGACCATTTAAGACTAGACCAAGATAATCAAGTACTCAATCATACTTATTAAGTAAAATCGATACCAAAGTCAAGTACAGTTAAGTACTGTCGAGACAATGTCGAGTTTAGTCGAGTAAAATATTTGCTCGACTCTACTGGTCGAGCACAAAATATGGTATTTTTAGCCTCTGAGCAGTTTGTAGTGAGAGTACTCACATTTACTGAATAAGATCTAGGCAAGAAAAGTACTATAGCGAATATGAATGACAAAACAAACTAATTTCCTCGCCGACTATTATCTAGTGAATTGTTATCTCATTGGCAATACTATCACATCTCCGTTTTAACATTGAATGGACAGGTCTTTGTGAAAAGTGCAAAAACGATTGTATATGATTTTATGATGTTTTTTCTACGATGTTATCAATATTTGCAGACATTACTTTACTGACATCGAACATTTTTTTAATATAAAATAGTAATAAATAGAGAGCGATTTGTGACATTTTTTGTACATTAGGGTAAAATTTTCATGCCTAGTCAAAACATGGATGACCTTCATTTCTGTATTCTTTTTTTTTTTTTTTTTTGTTCACTTGTTATTCTCAATCTTTAAAAATAATTTCTACTCTGTAACTTCTTGATAACTTTACTCTAGACATTGCTCTTTCTGTAATCAGCATATTTTTTCTTAATTTTTTAAAGTTTTCATTTGTATTTTAGCTTTATTAATACTTTAATAATAATGCTTTATTTGCAAAACAGACAAAAACCAATTAAAGTCATGACAAATACAAAGACAAAACAAACATCAGAAAAAAATTTTTAGCACCCCATTATTCTCTATTCTGTATTCTTTTTTTGACAATGTTTCCCTTATTCTTTTCTCACTATTCTCTATTCTGAAAATCCCATCCGCTCTTTCATAATTCACAATACTCTTTTATATTATAGGTCATAGAGATGGAAGGAAGCAGATGATTAGGTCATGTGACTTTGTGAAGAGAACAAGTAGTTTGTCATTTGAGGAAATGTTTTACATATTTACCACTTGTTCATATTCATACTTGAAAACTGCAAAGATGGATGCAATGTAAGTTTCAGCTGTGTTTGTGACAACCAGTTACTAGTAATTTAGAAAACACCTTCAGCAATATGTTAAACATTATTGTTTGCTTAACGTTCAGCGGCAAAAGGTGTAAGCTTGTTTAGGGCGACAGCATTACGAATAAATACAACAAATAGGTCCTTCAATGGTAGTGCGATTGGTAAGATCAGCAGAAAATGATTAAATTCATCATGTTCATTTAGGGTGAAAATGTGTAAAAGATACGTATAGCAATCAACACTTGCAATGGGACATTCACGAACCCCTCAAATAGTTTGTGTGGAACTCTCTTAATCTCATTATGAGGATTTAACGTCCCCATTTTGACCAGAGGTGTCTCAAAATTGATACACAAATCTACAAAAATGCATGTATAGACGATAGCAAACCAACCAACCAACTCCCGTTAGCGCCATGTTTCGCATATGGCACGTATTTCGCGTGTCTGTTACTTTTAAGTTTTTTTTGTATAGACGACAGATCACGTGTTAAATAAAAAATAAAAGAATAATTTCATAAATAGGAAATTGCATGAAAATACGTTATCTTCACAGGGAAAATTGATATTTATATCCCATGAGCTTATAGGCGAAGTTGATAAACTGTGCATACATGTAATATAAGCCCATAATCCTATGAGGCCTTAACATAAAATAACTATTTTCAACTTAAATACCCTGATTTCAACATTAATTTGTATTCTCACCTTTATTTGTCTTTATAAGGGACAAAAGCTTAAATATCCTGTCAATGAAACTAGTTAAATTATGATATCCGTGATATACCATTCCAGCTTAATAGATTTGATTTTGATTTTTGTATTTTTAACGCCTCTTTTAAGCAACCTCAGTGTCGACTGGCTAGTGATTACAGTAGTAACTACTTAGACCACTCAGCCACCGAGGCCCCTCAGCTTAATATATATATATCTGAATTAAATAACATCTATAGCCACACACAAACATACATCAAGAGGTCAAACCATGTATTTCATAAAAGACGGGTTCAATAGAATTAAAGTTTAGCTCTAAGCTTCCTCCAATCCACAAAAGCCATACACATTAAAACAAAACACTACTCAAAAACAGCTGTCAATAACGTTCTTTTAATGTTAAACTTTTATTAAAGGGTGATTGAAAACTGGCATGTAAAAGAAGGACGTGTGTTTAACAAACTAGACACAAACAATTTTGAATCAGGGTTTGCGGCCAAAGTTGATTATGCAAAAAATGTTAGAGTTATGGAACAACTTTGACTACAACTCACGTCATAACATATATTTTATTCATCAAGAGGTCACTTCTTCGTTATTCATCATGTGATTTGTTGAGTCTCAATAGTAACACCAAAACTATATCCATGTGTACATAGTTGTAGTTTGGTCCCATTGACAACTATCAATATCATTTAGAAAAATTAACACGAACTCACTCTTTTGTTTAATCGGGTTTACATGTATATCACATTGAAATATATATACTACACCGACTTTTACCCATAATAATTACGTCTATATTTTAATGCTTTACAAAAGTGTACTACAGTACTGCTTACACATAATCACTATAAAATGTAAAAAAGGCAGACTGTAACCAAATAACATAAATTAATAAAATAATAATTGTGTTGTCTATTGACATATAATTATGTTAAACTTTGTTTTTTTGTATGCATTGCTTTTTTATCTTAGTGTATTTATATGTTTCATTTTCATTTTTTTCAAAATGTGACTTCGTTCACCAATTATGTTCGTTGAAAACTATTTTGTTTTTTTTTTTTTTTTTTTTTTTTTTTTTGATTAAAATAAAGTTTCACGAATGGAAGGTTTTCAGAGGTTGTTTCGGAATAACTTGTCCTTTAACCAAAATACAAATTTTGATTATAATTTTATATATTTTTTTTCAGGACATAAGCGATAGTTCAAGAGGATGCCACTTCTCCCATGATAACTTTTTTGCCATTGATTGTTTATCTGGGTCAGCAATTTGCCGTAAGGAGAAAAACGTCTGTAAATGGTATAATAATGAGAACTGTCCATCATAAACATTCCAGCCAAACACTCCAACAACACCGCCATTTCGTACGTGACCAGTCATCCATAACTATAAATAAATTTTATTGATACATGGAAATCGTGTCAGTTTGTTTAACAAATCTTTATGTTTGGATTGACCCAAACATATCTGATTACCTCTTCTATTTTCACATACCCATATTGGATTTCATGAATATTGGGCATACTTTAATGTGACAGCAACAAACCGTTAAACGGTAGTATAGTCTCAAACAGGATGCACGTGCCTAAACAATATGTAAAACTCTTTTGGTCCATAACAAATGTGAATAAATTTAACAAAAACTATGATCAGCATCAAACTCTCCAAATAAAAAAAAAAAAAACAAAAGTCGAAAGATACATATTTTAATTGATGAGGTTTCTGACCTTGAACAGATACATGCATACTTGTCAATTTAAATCTAATTTTTATATCCCAACGCTGAGTTCTCTTCTTAATTTTGTAAACCTTGGGTTGTAGACTTAAAATTGTTTTTGTAATTCTTTTGAAAAATATCCCTTTCCAAACCCATTGCATAAAAAAATTTAATCAACCTGTGGTTGCCGGTAATCCCAGGAGATGATTGACTGAGTTAAAGGGTCGTAACCTTTCTCAGCGCACTGAATGAATCAAAATGTTCTAACAGGTATTAATGAAATTGACAACTTTGTGGAAATTGGAAGGCACTCTAAGGGGATTTTAGTTTAAAAAAAGGAAAATGCATCTTTTAATCATTAGAGAAACAGATTATTACCTAGTTACGCGTGGATTGTTCGATTTATCCAATCTCGATAGTTAAATTATAAATTTTAAAGTCCTCGTCGAGGCTCGGACTTTAAAATAGATAAATTAACTATCTCGATTGGATTAATCCGATAATCCACTGGTGTCAATGTAATAATCTATATGTATATAATAGAAAAGAAAGGATATGGGATATTCATTCATTGCACAAAGTTAATACGCAAAAAGATTTGATTGCTGTTCTTAGTCTAAAATAAACAGGAAGCCTTCAATCTGGAGCAAATGTTATCACATAAGACGACCCAAGCACCGGTTTCAGTCGAATTATATGCAAAAATCAAAATGACAAAAATACCGAATTCTATAGAAAATTGAAAACGGAAAATCCTTCCACAAATGGCAAAATAAAAGGCTCACACACATCATACGAACGAAAAACAAATGTCATATTCCTAACTAAGCATAGGCATTTTCATAACTGTGAGAATACCCATTAATGAGCAATGAAATATACCCATTGAGTTAGGCCTATTAATTATGGTTACATTTAATGTGGTAAATTTCCTTAAGTTGGTCGTCTTGCCATAAACAGAATGAGTATTAACCCTTAAATAAAGCCATGAAACTTGGAATAATGGCCATTAATTATGAGCTCTTAATTTTTTCATAAATATATTAATGGGCATGAATTTACCATAAAATGGCCATTAAATTTTACCATGGAAACTAAATATAATGGCCATTAATTTCTATTTTATAACAGTTAATGGACATGAATTCTGTTTTCATAATTTTAATGTGCATTAAATGTAACCATAATTAATAGCACAATTATTTCTATGGGATTTTTAATGGCCATTCCTGCATTTTAATGGCAATTAAAACGACTAGATAGTCATGATAGTGGGCATTAAAAAATAACCATTAAATTTGGCATGAACAAGTAATGGTACATCTATGAAAGAATGTAATGGCCATTATAATCTAAATCGATGGATTATTTCTTCTGTATTGCCCGGTTTGTACTTTAATGGTGTGTTTGTATTTTAATGGCCATTTAACTCTTTACAAGCCACCAATTAAACACTTTAATGGCTGGCTTGTTACTTTACTGGCTTGATGATTCATACGATTGGCATATGCATATTAAAACAGATGATCATGAAACCTGCCAGACAAATATATACACCTTACACATGTTACAATCATTTCATTAAGTAATTATAATTCATGTTTATGTTAGGGCCGTTCCAGAATTAATTGTAGGGGATTGGGGTCGGAAGGCACTCCAGAATTAATTGTAGGGGTGGGTGGGGTTGGAAGGCTCTTCTATTCGAATTGGATTGGTGGCGGTTATTTTAGAAAGATAACCTTAGCAATTAATGGAAATATCCTATTTCAAATTTATGCATGGTGGGGTCCAATTTAAAGTGCGACTCCCCCCTCTGCATTTATTTCTGGAGTAGCCCTTATAGTACCAAATGTATCTGAAAAAAGGACCACACAAGAAATAAAAATAACAGTAACCAATGAAACATGAAATTGAGGTCACATCAGATGATTACTGTCAGACAAAACTGACTGGATGCTTACATTATCTTAGAAATAGACAAAAACACAAAACCCCGTTGACCACTGTACCATGAAAATATGATCAAAGTCAGATGACACTAGGCCTGCCAGTGATATGGATATAACCACGAAAACATAACCTTGTTCATAGATCCATAGAATGAGGCCGATGTCAAGTAAAAACTGTCTGACAGGCATGAAAACCTTGCAAGGTGTACACTAGTCCAAATAATTATGACGTCTTGCAAAGCTATTTTAATTTTTTTCTGGGGCGCCTTCCTACGACGTCATAACGCTAAAGCCATTTTTTACGTCTGGACTTTGAGAGCAAATTTTAGGGAAACTTTGAGACCCATATTTTGCATGTAATCTTAATTGCCGGCTAATAATTTTACATAATTGCAAAGTCCTACCTTTTTTGTGCTTATTAATGCAAAATATTTCCAGAAATATCCAAAAGAAATGATATTATAAGATACGATTCCATTCGAGGTGGGCAAATATTTATATAAACTGGAAAGTTTGTTTTTTTTGACGAATAAGTTACTTCCTTCATCATAAATGCTCAAGTTCAAGTTATCACTCTCATGCATGCATAGAAACATTTGCAGATCCAGTGTTTGACCCTGGTTCCAAACTTTGGTACTGTGGAAAGCACAACAACAAACAAAAATCTTACATAGTAACAACGAGCCTGTCATCGCCTCTAGTTACAGTAAAAGAAAATGAATTAACTTGGTTCATAGACAGTTCTAGAATACCTGCATCTTAAAAGAATTACAATGTATCATGAATTTGGTAAAAGATATGATCACCAATTAAATAACAATACTATCTGACTATGGATGTAGTTCAAGGCGTCACATTAATTAATTACAAGTTAATATGGATTTAAGGAATTATCATGATAAACAAATTTCTAAAAAAATCAGGCAGTGTAAAACATGACAAATATAAAATTCATTCCATGTATAATAATTTTCACACACTTACTCAAACGTTGAATATGAAAGATGCAAATACTGTATGAATTTGTAATTTTACCTGTTTTGAAAATTGTATATTTCATAATATTTTTTATTTATATTTCTTATGTATGTGTGTGTGTATGATTATTTTGTAATTGTTTGTTATATTTCATTGTATTTCATGAGGCCCTCAGGAAAATTAGTGTTATAGCGGTGCAACCCTCTTTAAATAAAGAATAATTATTATATTATTATTATTACTGTTGTCAGTATGTCAATTTGATAGAGTTCCATTCATATGTTGCATTAAACAGCTATACCTAGGAGTATGAAAAACATGAAATGGGCATTAATAGACAAATCATGTAAAGTAATAGACATTGATTTATAAATCAGATTGGTTAATGGTCATTAGAATAAAAACATTTAAATCATGTCAAGTAATGTGCATTAATATATAAGTTATGTAAAGTAACGGGTCCTTATATAGGTCTTGTACTAATAAATGTCCATTAAAAATAAAAGAGTTCATAACATTGATTTGATTTAATTTAATGGCCATTAGTTTGATATTATTTATCACTTTAATGGGTGTTACTTTCTTTTCTACAGAAAATAATGCCCATCATTATCTTAATGCCCATTAATCTCGTGAAAAGAGGACTATTTCAGTCAAATTAATGAAAAGGTAATGGTAATTTCATTGATGCTTGCCATTAATCTTTATTTTAATGGCATATTTTACAAAACTATTAACTATTTTCTGACAAAAAGTAATGGGTGATTTTAATGGATTCATGAGATTTAATGGTTTGTTAAAGGTATTTTAATGGAATTTGAATGGTTTGGTCTGCAGTAGTTTATATGAAAAATTGACGATCACGCTAAACTGCAAAATGAACAACACACCAATAAATCAAATCCATCATAGAAGTAAAGCATTTACTGCCATAATAATGTAGCCCGACTATCACACTGAGTAGTGAGACAACCACGGGACACATTGATATGTATGTTATATATCTTGTCAAGAAATAACGTATAATCAGGACAAATCATTCGGGTAGGCTGTACAAAATGACAAACGGCCAACTTAGGCCTGCTGTGTAAGATATTACAACACGAACTCATGTCAGGAGGAAAGTAGTACACAATTAAGACAAAATAATTCCTGCGTATAGGTGTTAATATTAAACTATGTAGACAATGAATTGGTAATTTATATTTAAATGAAAAGTTTTGTACTGCTTATCATTATAGAATACCTTTTGACTGATAATTTTGAATAATAAATACATGAATGATTAATGGCAATAAATAAAGGCAACAGTAGTAAACCGCTGTTCAAAAGTCATAAATCGGTTAAGAGAAAACAAACCCGGGTAACAGACTAAAACCGAGGGAAACACATCAACTATAAGAGGAGAACAACGAAACAACAGAAACACTGACGTACAACAAAAAACAAAAGACAATGCAAAAAACATAGAAACGAACTATAAGGTAAATCTAAATCAATTGATTTAAAAACAATTGTTAAACGGTCTTTCCCCTCCGAAACATGATTAATTGATTTTATTGATTGATTGATTGATTGGTTTGTTGATTGGTTGGTAGGTAGGTTGGTTGGTTGATTGGTTGGTTGGTTGGTTGGTTGGTTGACTGACATATTAATTTAACACTTGGGATAGGGTCTCTTGGAACAAGCGAAAAAGAAACAAATGCGATCTTAGACCCCGTATTAAACAGATTAATTGATTAGTTGGTTGGTTGATTGGTTGATTGGTTGGTTGTTTAGTTAATTGATTGATTGATTGATTGATTGATTGATTGATTGATTGATTGATTGATTGATTGATTGATTGATTGATTGATTGAAAGTTTGCATGGTACTCTCTCTCTTAGCGAGGCCTAGGACTTAAAGTCGATATTCTGACCGACAACGTGGCTACGTACTTATACATCCTGCACTCCCAAACAGACAGCTTCGGGATATCCTAATGAAAAAAAGTCATTACATCTTCTTTTTTTTTTAAATTTACTCTATTTTCTATTGGAACTCGTACTTCATGGTTTCTTTTATGTGTTGTGTGTGCATTTTGTTTGAACTTGTAGGAAAAAAACTGAGTAACATTTTGTCTTGGAATTTTCACTTTCTATATTTAAATATGGAATGTTTTATTCTAATTTTAGGTCCGCGCGCTAGGTTGTTTTGAAGTCACGTGACGCTCAAATATATATGTCTGGAGTTAGAATATTAATTTCTTTTCAGGGGAGACCGTTGAACAGGGCACATGTGTATCCATCTGAGAAGCACGATCACTATTGGTTTTATTATTTACAGGTCATTGATGACGGATCACGCATGCATCTTACGTACACATGTTTACGGGAGCACAGATTTGTATTTTAATGCATGTTTAGAAATTTGATTGTAGGAATTCAGCAATATTTACGAATTTGGGAGCAATTTCTACGTCATTGAATTATATTTCTCAATCAAGCGGACCGCGCCTATCGGGAACTTTTTTTCTTGATTCATTTTATATTTTACAGGTTAACTATTGTCATTCAATACATTCACACAAACATAATGCTGTTATTTTAGTATTTTAACAAATCGTTCATCGATTTATTTCAGAAAACACATGAATTGGAGCAGATATTTGCAGGGATGAATTTCTATTTAAGAAGTTTGTTTATAAGAAGGATTCCATTTTTACAGTAAAATGTACAGAACTTAACTTCATTCAAGGCGAAATGGGATTCCTCCAAATAGAAAGAAAAAAAAAAAAGGGGGTTGGGGGTTGAGGATGGTGGACATTGGTTGATAAATTACGATAAGATGCATGTATACATCATGATAGCTGCAAAGTGAGGCTATAATGAGTTAATTTTGTTCATTTCACCGTTTCAGTGGCATGGAATCCTTAAAACAATGATGCGTACAATTTCGATAAAAACTTTCCAGTTATATCATGTCGCGACTAACATTTTGGTCAAATTTTTTTTATACGGCTTACGATTCATGTGTTTCAAAAACATAACGACAAATTTATTTGGTAAAGGCAGATAACTCCTATAAGATCTCACTGGATCGCTTCGATCCAATTAGCCAAAAATTCCTGAAGATGTAACGAACAATTTGTAAAAAGAATTTTGTCGATATCTTTTTTTTGTTACGAAGGAGCTGCAATCACATGATAAACAGTGAATAGGGAGATAACTCTTACAAAGAAACTTGTTCGGTTTAGCAGGGTGAAATTTAAAAGCGCATAAACTGAACGATACAATGTAAGAAATATCTAAGCGACATATTGCGAAACAAAAATTTCAAAATTTGGCGGAAGAAAAAAATAATAATAATCAGAACAAATACAATAGGTCTTTCCACAGAAAAGTGGAAAGACCTAATTAACAACTGCCATTTTCCTGACTTGATAAGGACATTTTAAGAATGAGGGCATATATTGCCTTTTTCTCAGATATGACGTACCGGTTTTGTTATACATGTTATATCCAAAGTTCTGGTAACCAGTTCGCTCTGATATGTAAATAACGGTTTATTTAGGTGTGCACTTTTTCTTGTTTAATGGCAACACAGTCATAACTGTGGTTTTCAAATGTAGATAAATAACAACCGATGTTCCTGTGTGTGCTTTTTATAACTACTATAAACATAATGCGTCATAATTTATATTACTATAATGCCTTCTCATCCATTACACTTTACGCTTCATCATAATTATGACAAATATGGTTGAAATCTTATAGTTGAGAGTTTTAGCTCCAGGTTGAAAGCCTCCCATTGTTCTTTTTAGATTAGGAATATAATTAAAAGTCTTTTAACATAAAGTATCATAATTTAAATAACTATAGAGCGTTCTCATCCACTACACCATACGCTTCATCATACATGTATAATATTTTGCACATATACTTGTACTTGTATATCATGATCAAAGTGGTTTAGCTATTAATTTAGGTTCATTCCACCATTTTCTAGATAAAAAAATGTCGGTACCAAGTTAAAAATATGACTGTTGTTCTCCATTCGTTTGATAAAGAACGTTCATAGGCGTGTATGCAGACTTTAGCAAAACCACGATATTTAGTATCAACGGAAGTGTAAGTTTTCCTCAATCCACGAAAATTGGTACCCACGAATATATATGAATCCACAGTAAATGCAAGAGGTTGGTCTGCTACAAATTGGAGGATTTCGGTTCCTTTTATCTGAAAGAAAAGAAAAACCAAGAAATGGTTAAAGAAAAATAAGAGATAGTGGTTCGTTCATTTGACTTGGAAGCACAAATATCAGAACTTCCGTCGGTTGTCACGTGGGAGCGTCTTTGTATCTAGGGCTGGAGGTCATGGGTTCGAACCACAACCGTGTCAAAGCAAAGGCTTTGAACTGGTATTTGCTGATTCTACGCTAATCACGCGACATAAAGGAGTATGAGCAAAGACTGGTCGGCTCGGTGTCAGATTAATGTGTCCGGGGAAGGTGATATGTCTGTTTGCGGGTTGTTACTTTTTGGACTATCACGTTAAAGGTCCAGCTTAGCCGGTAGGCCTAGTACAAAGCAGGGTTAATATTTATATTGCATCAGCATGTTCTTGTCTTTTATATGCAAAAAAAAAAGTAAAATCACAAAAATACTGAACTCCGAGGAAAATTCAAAACGGAAAGTCCCTAATCAAATGACAAAATCAAATAATAAAACACATCAAACGAATGGACAACAACTGTCATATTCCTAACTTGGTACAGGCATTTTCAAATGTAGAAAATGGTGGATTGAACCTGGTTTTATAGCGCTAAACCTCTCACTTTTACGACAGTCGCATCAATTTCCATTATTCCATATTAACTTAAAGCTGTACCGTATTAACTTAAATTCCATATTAACTTAAAGCTGTATCGTATTAACTTAAATTCCATATTAACTTAAAGCTGTACCGTACGCAGCTATTTTTCAACAGCTTCCCTACTCTTTATTGACGAACAAATGATAGAAACCTTCAATTTTTCATTATAAATAACTTATTTTGAATTAAGCTCTTAGATTGATTGTAACATTTCTTAGTTCAAAACCGGTTATAAAAAAAGTACCCTGAATGGTTGTGAAAGCAACGTATAGACCTATTATGTCAGATGTATATTATTGTGTCTGAGACATATTTGTATTTTTGTTTAACTGTAATGATATACATGTCGATATTATACAAAAAAAAACAGTTACTTACTTAGATAGAACAACGTTAGTTCTTATAGCAGTGTTAGGGATGTTTGTCATTGTACACTTAAAAATGCATCAGAAATATCAACAAATAATTTGAGATATTAAAATAACTAAATTTGGATATTAATATAGTATTAATGTATGGACTTTTTCATATTGGCCCTGTAACATGCCCGAGGTATTAATAATGGCCAAGGATGGTTGTAATGGCCCCGAGGCAACGCCGAGGGCCATTACAACTGTCCGAGGCCATTATTAATACCTCTGGCATGTTACAGGGCCAATATGAAAAAGTCCATATATTGATACTTTTATTAACCAACTTCATTCAAGAACAGTCAGAGTCCATGATTAATATTAAGGATATATGTACCAGGGCCATAATGGGAAAAAAAAACATATGTACTTTGATGCTTCTGTTGACAAATTTTATAATCAAATATGTTTGTTCATAAAACATGGCATTATTTTTTTTAGATAGAATTGGTTTTTATGTGTGAGCAGTTGTTCTTTGAGTTTCATTTTTGACAACTGGAAAAGACCATATATCAATTATTCTTTTTGCATTGACTATTAACCGTTGTCTGTTGAGTTTTAATTCCCAATGTTGAAGGTCCTGTAGTGAACTCTAAATGTATAATGTTGTATTGGCTTACTGTGCTCATGGACATGATGGAAGGAATGAAAATACCATTGATTTTTTAATTAACACAAACAAATAAATCAATATAACAATGTGTCACTGAATTGTAATTTTCATATAATGGAAAATTAGGTTCCATTTATTCTTGTGAACTATCCAGTTCATAATGCTTCCTTTTCCTAGAGTAAATATTCAAATTTATAACACCACCTGTGATTGTGCTTTGAGTGCAGAGTAAAGTGTGTATCTACGATTATTAAACACAACTTTCAATTTGATTGTCAACCCTCATAAATTTTTAAAAAGTTGTCACTTATTTAAAGAAATAAACGACATTTTGATTTAATCGATGTCCCGTTTCATCTGTTCATAATGCATGGCTGTGATTTCGTAATGCACGGGTGTGATTTCGTAATGCATGACTGAGATTTCGTAATGACTGGCTGTAGCAATTTCTCCGTTCATAATGACCAGTTGACGAAATTTTCCATTTATAAAGCATGGGCATTTCTATACATATTGAAGTAAGTTGGTTAATAATGTACATGTATATAGATTATATAGTACGCCAAATATGTATTACAAAAAGCTTTATCTGCAGGATGTGAATATGTATTTCTAATCAAACATATCTTCTTCAATGTTTCTGAATATTAACGAGATTAATATGTATTTCGAGAATTTTCAATGTTTAAGAATTCCTAAATAAAACACTACAAAAGGGTTTTATACTTGCACAACAATGAAGTTCACATAATAAATAAATTTGACAGGTAAAAGTAAAATCACAAAATACTGAACATACTTATATTGGAATTGTATTTTTAATTAAAATGATGGATATGTGCCTTTTCAAAAAAATATATTTAAAATTGTATATTCTGCCTTATATTATGCTGGTTGTATTCAAAGTTAAATATTTTCAACATGATTAGGTCATGTAGGTTCCTGCGATAATAATAAATTACATAATAAATACGTCCTTGTAACCATATATGCACAGAACGTAGAGAAAAATTAAAGTACAGATCTTTTGATTTTTAGATTTTAAATCTGGAATATAAAGAGAATGAAATGTGATGTCACTAAGCGTAACGTTTGGCCAAAAAGATCATGAAGCTTCTATGTTTGTTTTAAATTACCGTTTTTTTTTTTTTTTTTTTTTTTTTTTTTAATTAACTTTTGAGCTAACGGTAAATATAGATAAATGGTTGCGGATACACGAACCACAAAACTTACACTGTATAATTTGTTTTATATACGGATGTTTTCTCATCTATTTCAAAGCGACCAGCTTTTGAAAAAGACTGTATGTATCGATAACGGAACTTAATTAAAAAGGAGAAACAATGAAAAGCCCGTATCTTTATTTTCGAGATATTCTCTATTGTGAAATTTGACGAGAATGCATATCTCTAGATGTTTCATACAGGTGATATTGGCACTTTTTTTTTCTCTCAAAAGGCTATCAAAAAAACATAAAGATACTAATAAGATTTTAAAAAATTATAAGTAATAAAGTTATGAAAAGACAAACAAAAGGGGTTACCTTGCCAACTTTGTATTGGCAATTAAGGGATAAAACTAGAGGATGTCGAATATATGAAAAACAAGAATATCAAACATTTTAAAACAATTTACATACCTATGCATTCAGTAAAGATATTATTCAAGTTCAATATGCTGTCTTGTATTTCCAAAATTCCAAAACCCTCTCCTTTGTTCCCATGATCGACCTCTTTCGAGTGCGCACCAATCTGACTGTTCACACCTTTATGTTTGTTTCCATGGAGACGTTGTTAAAGTGTTTTTTCATTAATGTCATTAAATTTGTACGATGATCACGAGGTTGATTACTTCTATGCCCATTTCCTGGTAACAGAGTACATGGAATTATGATTTGGCTTAAACTTCCTCGGCCATAAGAGGTTGTTGAAAAGAGTGAAATCAAGGATGAATTACCTCTACCCGCGAAGGTTTTACGATATGATTTTAACATTGGTACTCCATCAACATAATATGGAACTCTAGTCATAAGCACATTGTAAACAAAAGGATTGATTAAAATCAAAAAGCATCTCATTCTTACGAAATCATTTTTGGAATAAATCTTGAACAATTAGCTAGTAAAATCGTGTTTGTTTGTGTTTTTTTGCTAATTTTGTGTTTGCAATCTGGTTTCTTCTAATTACATCATTCATCAATGTTCTTCATGTTCACAAACCGGTTTTTTCAAAAGTGATTATTTTCTAAGGGTTAAATATTTCGCGGTGGTATATTGCCATGGCTTTATTTGGACTTGTTTGTTTGCTTTTTGGCCTTGAATGTTTGTCCCTAATATTTTATTAACTATGTATTTACTTTCAGGTATCACAGATCGAATTTATTCGTTCATAGTGTGTTAATTTACGTTTTGATTGAGTTAAGCCTTCCAATTGATGTTTTATCGTGTGTTTTTCTATGTTGTGATGTTATACTATTGTTTCAGAAAAAGGAGAAGGTTTGGTACCATTAAAACGTTTAATCCCGCTGCAAATGTTTGCACCTGTCCTAAGTCAGGAATCTGATGTACAGTAGTTGTCGTTTGTTTATGTAATTTATACGTATTTCTCGTTTCTCGTTTTTTATATAGACTAGACCGTTGGTTTTACCGTTTGAATGGTTTTACACTAGTACTTTTGGGCCCTTTATAGCTTGTTGTTCGGTGTGAGCCAAGGCTCCGTGTTGAAGACCGTACATTGACCTATAATGGTTTACTTTTATAAATTGTTATTTGGATGGAGAGTTGTCTCATTGGCACTCACACCACATCTTCCTATATCTATATAGTTGTGTTTTCACAGATTTGTTATACTAATGTGGTTGAAATTGTGGTTTTTGTGGTGAGAAAATATTTCTTTGTATGAAAAACATTAACAAAAACCTGAAAAATGAAGCATAAATGACAATGAAGATTGAAGATGTTACACTTTTGTTTTTCTTTCAAATATTGTGTTTATGTGAACAGATGTACTTTTACATAATCATGATGATGACTCTTACATGTACATTTACGACACCTAGTAGAATTTTCGTTTTTTTCATCTCCAATATGATGTCTATTTACCCAACTCTGACCAGTTTGATACACCAGCAGCTTATTAATCGTGTTACGTGTGTACAATCAGAATACTATGTAAACATTGAGATAGCTATAAAGTTGAGTGACAGGTGCAAAACAAATTATTTTCAGAAAAATTATATTAAAATCAATCGGGTCCAGGACCAATCCAGTATATCTTATTATAATCCTTCGTGATTAATTCCATTTTCTATGTGCATACAATCAGAGTAATTTAGAGCTGGTAAACTCAGTGAATGATACATATTTCTGGTTATGGAATACATTCTTCTGGTAATGGAATACATTCTTCTGCATATATTCATATTTTTCTAGAAATTCACACTTGTATGTTTGTAGTATAATTATTGTGTGTGTATTTTTAGAATAGAAATCCAGGTCAGGTCTGAGTTTCTAATACTAAAAAAGGTGTTTCGGTTATGGTCATATTACCTTGCATATAACTAGTAACCGAACAGTCATTTCGGCTTCTGATAGTTCACCACTACTGGGCAATTTGTTTCTCTAATAATATGAAGAAAATTTATACAAAACCTTTCAAAAAAGAATAAATACAGTACTTACGCTATTCAATTTCAAATTCGGATATTTTGATGATACTTGTATGTCGCTCAATAACCCTCAATTCAGTGAGTATTTATCACTCATATTTCCCGGTGAACTTACGATACAAGATTATTGTGAAAGTTGAAAATTTGTTTCAATTCTTTATCTTTAATTTACTAGATATTGACACAGATGGACGACTTCAAACTAAAATCTGTGACAAACATGTCGACATTTGCGACAACAACTTTCTTTACCAACGCGAATGGGTATACCGAAACAATGTGTCGCTATATCAACTGAAAAGCTACCATTGTTATCTTTAGACACCAGTATAGTCGTCTGGTTTTACTTTTACTGATGTATCGTATTTCCTAGAGTGACTCATGTGACTGGGGAATATAAATAAAGTAACTCTTGGTCTTCTTCTGACAGTCAGTATACTCTTTCAAAAGTGGGGTGTTCGTTTGGTAATGCATGATGTCTACCTACCTATTGTACCTATTGTATGTATTGTTAATTTGTTGTCGCCCTGAATATGCATGAAATATTTGCCTCTGCAAATTAAGCAACCAAAATCTAATCAGCAATCAAACCTATTGCCGATTGAAACATCCGACTTATAGAGGATTTGTATATCGGGTAATGCATGCATTACACAAAACCAATATTGTTTAGACGCTTCTGGCCATGTCCCACTCCTTTAACAAGACCGCGGTGAAGTTTACACGGAAGTGGTAATATGTAATAGGTCTGTATTTTTAAATTGCATTAGATTTTAAATCTGAGATGAAGAAGTGGATCTGTCTTTACCTTATTTGATACCTGAATTACATCTGGAAAACATCAAATTCCCCTCAGTGTTTAGTGGAGTTCTTGATGCTTAACCAATTGTTTCCTATGATTTGTTTTGTATAACAGTTTTTTGCCTTTTTGTCGGTTATCAGTTTGTCATCAGTTTATGTGTTTTAATATCAGGTTAGTAGCTCCTGCCTCGCAATTACAGTGCAATGGACAATTGATTCAACACTATAGACGATTCCGCCATATAGTCTCCAAATGGCATGAGAACTATCATGCTTTATTGCATGATGAGAACATCACTGTTATAATAGATCATAATGACTGTGTCCTCTATACCCCTTAGAGTATTCTATCTTGTTTTATGAGGACGGATAGAATGTATAACGACGTTAACGCAAAACGCAGCTAGGTTTCTTGACTGTTTAGTTATTCAAGTGTGCATATGTAGATTATGTATAATATTGTCAATAATAAATAGAGGTTGTCTGTATTCAAAATAATAAACAAAACACGTTAACAAAGTAAAAGTTTTAGTATTAATAAAACACATTTAAATAACAAGCAAGCAGTACATGCATTCCAATTTAATAAATATAAAACATAGGAGATTTTTGATTGCTAATAAGAAAACCAGTCACCAGATAATAAATACAATGGAGGCAATCAACTATTGGTCATGGTACGGATATCACCATTGGACAAAACACACACTGTCATAAAGTCGAATGCCTGTCTTTATAACATTTTCAATAGCATAATTGACTTTCTCAATTTCTTAGCTCCCTCCTAGTAATCTTAAATGATGTACATTGGTATAATTTTGGATGTTACAATGATTGACTATTGAAGTCAGTACAAATGTGTTTTTAATTAAAAAAATACTTTGTCAGTTCATTATAGATTTTTAAACGCAAACATATAATTGTAGATATTAATATAAGCATGCACAAAAAGTATAACAAAAATACCGAACTTTAAGATAAATTTAAAAGCGGATGTTCATAAGAAATAAAAAGTTTGTAGTTCATGATTTACAAATAAAAAGGAAAATGATGATTACAATTATAATAAAGATAGTGATGAAATAAAAATGATAAAACATACGTTGTTCAAAGACCCAAAACAGCATATGCTCACAGTTGGCAATGTTAAAGCAGTTTATTTCTGAATAGCACTATGAACCCTTCGATTTTATTTCTATAAATGTGCTACCATTAAACATGTTAAACTAAAACAAGGTTACAAAAATACCGAACTCCGAGTAAAATTCTGAACGGAAAGTACCTAATCAAATGGCTAAATCAAAAAGTTCAAACTGATCAATCGAACGGAGAACAGCTGTCATATTCCTGACTTGGTTTAGGCATGTTTTTATGTAGACAAATGATAGATTAAACCTGCACATGGTTTTTTATGATGAATTATCTACAGCATGGTCTGTATTCACTTGCTCCTTGTTGTAACAATACTATGGTGTTACTAGATATACTTGAATGCTAATCCTAGTAATACTAAAGGGGGTCATACTTACAAGCAAACTAAAAGCTTTCTGTCAGTATGATGAATTATTTTATGAGTGATTTACATAAAAAAAGTGTATAAAAACATATGGACCTATTTATAATATTTAGTGAAGTTTTAAATCTGATGGTCATTTACTGTATCCCTTATTACTTCTTACGAGAGGCTATCCAGTCGTGGACACGCTTGGTACCATTTTCCTGAAAGATCTAAATTTCTAAAAAGAGTTTTACCAAAACATTTCAATCTGTAGAAATTATACCTCAGTGATAAAACATTTAGTACTATTTGTTATTTAATTTATCATACATGTACATGTATAATATTAATAAAAGTAAAACGCTAAGCAATTTTCACTATGTCAATGGTTTAATGTAGAAGGCCTTCAACAAATCGCTAGCACACAGATATGAATCATAAGATTTTCGTCAAACATCAAAAATATTTAAATTCATGATATACAAAGTATTGCAAAATAATACTTTTATGTGTAATCCGTGCAAACACTTATCACAAATAAAGTAAAAACATGTAATGCTAAAAAATATTTACAATCATTTGGAAAAAACACTTATAGTTATTATAATAGTAAATATATGATTCGTGTTAATAGGTTAATATAATGTATAAACTGTTAACAATTCAGCATTGCATAAAAAATCCAAGTTGTCCCCTTTGAACGGCCTCTTAACTGATATATTTTTGTCGCCTTCATATTGCAAGCAAATTGAACAATGCTCAACAAAGTACACAAGGTCAAAATGCTATAATGAATATAATAGTTCACAATCTCTAGTTTATACGAATCATTCCTGAGGAATAATTGTACTTTTTCACATCCTGAAAAAACCAAAAGAATTTTATTTTAATATAGAAAGAGATATAAATAGATAAAATAAAATAACCACAGCAGTATACAAATAAATCTATTTTGAATGTTTAACTTAGGTAGATATCATCAAAAATAATTATTGTCTATCGTTAACATAAAAGACTCATTCTGATTCCTTCAAGTTATTAACTTTAAATTCAGTTTATATGACAATAATATTGGTTTTTCGCATTCGCTGTATTTTATTACTTTTCTTTTTTGATTTATCATGTTTATGTAACAACTGATTATAGATACGTAGCTCCAACGTATATTCACCCCTGTCATGGCGGCCCTATAAAAATTATAAGCTAACGATAAAAAGTAGTAATGTCCCATGTACATTCACTCCATATCCTTTCATTTTCTATTGAATTCTAGAGTTTGTCTCTAGTGCTGTGTGGAGGCAGTAGAACGTTTCCCCGTGCTTGAGGTGTATGCTCTTATAATATTTACAGTTATGGTGTGCTTGTTCATGTGAGAATTTCTCATATTTATACACCGTCAAAATTTCATGTTTGGTTAAATTTCTTCAAAATACTGGTCTGGTCATCTGTTTTGTATATTGCCCTTTCATACTATTTTAAACTGCTAGGTTTTCTTACAAATATTTCGATGTGCCCCGTGCTGTCTATCATTTGTTGTTTAGTTTTATATGTATTGTCTATCATTTGTTGTTTCGAAATTATTGGTCTTTTGTTGGGCAATGTATGACAAATATATGTTCAAAAGCTCGCTCGTAATTATAAATTATGTAATTCGTTGACCGCTCCCGACATGTGTAACTTCAAGGCATATTTTAGCGGCGATCGATGTCTTTCAAAATTACTTTATTTTTATCAATAGTACCGCTAAAGTCGACGCTAGGGGCCGTCTTGACCTTGTTGTAGGGTATGAATGATTTGTTCATTGTTGAAGACCCTACGACAACTGTCAAGATGAAGAACAGGAATAAAAGCCCTGTTCATTGATAATTTTCTATGTTTTCTATGTATTGTGTGCGATTTTGTCCCATGTACATTTACTCCATATCCTTTCATTTTCTATTTCACAAAGCAAACTAATTTGTCCAAAAATAACAATGTAATCTGTTAATATCTAAAACATTACTTCTGTTTTATTTCAAGTGTTCTGTAAGTATCAATAATTATATATGATTACATGATCAACGCGAGATGTGACAAATGTGATTTTTTACATAGGGACTTGTCAGATATATATTCGTTAATACGGGGACTTTTGAAGTTATTGCCCAACTCAAGTATGTTATCATGGGCAATTATTCAAAGGTAACACTATTTACATCAAGAATTTTGAAAATACTTTACGCATCTAATTACTGAGGTCAGGTCAGAAGTTGTGCAAGTAAAGTGAGATAAAAGCATTACACAAACTGAGTTGGAAAAACGAAGACATGATCATAACGAGCTCAAGATAGGTGTGTCAGGTATAGGACACATAGAGTCACAACTTGATACTCAAGAAATGAAAATATGGAACCCTAACAAATTGCATTGACGATAAACTATTAGTATCGAAAACCTTTTTTTCTAAAGAAACATGAGCGTAAATTCAATAATCACATTTATGGTATAAAACTACAATTCTTAGATATATGCATTATTCTGACAAACAGTTAATGATGAAAATTGCATACAAATAAAAAACAGAGCAGCAGATGATTTACCATTCGTGATATAAGAGTCACGAAACGAACTGGCAAACTTTGCATATATAACATGCATAATAGAAACTGATGAGTAATTACAAACCAAAAAAATGTAAGAGGCAAAGTTCTAGTCCTAGAAACATGCTTTAAAAGGGCACTATCTGTCTAATTCATGTTCAACGATTTAATTCAAATTTTCACATTTCATTTTTAACTATGTAAAACATGTATTCATATTATAAAACGTCTCACATAAACAATTTACAGGGCATGGGCTCTAGAATATGTTACTTCGTTTCGTGTGTATTTTAGTCTAGATTCCATCTAATTAACTATCGAGTTGACCTCCGGAGACCCCGATGGTCATATAAGCGATATAAACATAAATTTAGATGAGAAGAGAAAAACTCGTGCATTTGGATTTTTCTAAGTCTGTTTAATTTCATATTATAGATTAAAAATATCTGTTAATCATCGTTTTTACCTGTATAAGAATGCTATTTTGTGGATCAAATCAGTCAATCAAATGATTTACCTTTGTTTCACTTTCAATGTTGACATGCTTTGCCTTTGAATAACTCAACACGCACAATGTATGCGTTATCCATTCTCTAGCTAAGGGGTTAAATTGAAGTTCACATGACTACGGATTCATTGATGTAGAATTATTCACTTTTAAGTAAATAATTCATCATCAATGTTTCTTAGCTTATCTTGACAAAATTGAACCATACTGGCCACTAATGGCGAATTATTATTTCACTATTTCACTTTCATTAATGATTGAAAAAATGATTGAACACAAAAAAACATATTTTAGAGTCTCGTAGCTAGTGCCCTTAAACTCAAGGAATGTGTGGCATATGCGCAAACTAATTAATTATGTCTTATGATACAAGAGCATGTATGACTTTGAATTCACAAATTGTACATTCAGGCTGAGGTGATATTATTTATTTTTGCTCTATTACTTCAGAACTTATTACTTAATTTTAATATATTGAATTGCTCAATCTTTCTTAGGACTGTCTTGTCATTAAGTATACTGCTGTGTTTATGTTGTTTGCTTGTGTGTTTTGCTTTTGTTTTAGTTGCAATCATATATGATATACCTAGGATGCATGTTAGTTCATAGTCTTATTATTTTATCTTTAGTTTTTCTTTATTTAGGGCCAAACAAATGTATAATTTTTATCATTCATTGGTACATACAGGAAAAAAAGAAAATAGTTAGCGTAAGGAGTCGTTTATTAAATGAAGCTTTTTTTAGTATTTAAAAATACGGAAATTTATAAAAACTATATATAAAAATCTACCAGTTAAACAGCTGCACTCCACGCCTTTAAAATATTTCAAAATACTAATAAAAACCTTTCACATGATCAAGGAGACTTTTGAGATTTTTAGAAATGTTACAATAATCCAACCACACGTCATAAGTCAAAGGACCATGTGTTATTAAACATCTAGTGTTGGGGCTCTCCAAGGTTTTTTTCATTTGTACTAAATTGTTGATACCTCAAACTTTAAATCATAAACTATTATATATAAGGTACCTTTCATAACTTGTTATGTTTTACATCACCAACTGCATCTTCTTATCAAAATAAAGATTACA
The DNA here is from genome assembly GCA_017311375.1 of Mytilus coruscus. NCBI lineage: Eukaryota > Metazoa > Mollusca > Bivalvia > Mytilida > Mytilidae > Mytilus > Mytilus coruscus. The sequence goes on along the minus strand of CM029598.1, from coordinate 74,875,603 downwards.
TACTACTTGAAAGCCTGTATGTACCAACCATGTTTCTCCATCTACATTTTAAAATATACTGTTTAACGGGATCTTTAAAACAATATGCATTGCTCTAACATATGTAAATGCTATGTTATCCTTTTGTTTAGCTTTTATATCAACTGCTAGTCCTTTTTCTATACTCATGTTTAATGTGTGCATGACAAGAACCATTTCTTTGCTAGTTTGTTAATTATCATTTCTTATAATCAGGATTAGATTAAATTATATACTGCTTTGCAGAGAAATAGTTATCTCATGTATGCCCAAACTTACACTCAATAAAGCATACATGCTGACATGATTACTTGTATTTAGTAAACGAGCTATAACTTAAAAAAAAAAATAACCAAACACACTATGACACCTAAAAGAATCAAGTATTCTTTTTTTTTAAACCTGTAGCTTGACAAAAGAGTAAAATCTGTGTTCACACTTTAATTAAATGTCACACATACAAAGTAAATCAATAAATTAATAACTAAACTAATAATCATTTCAATCACTGACTCTTAGAATCATACATATTGATTGATGATGTACTCGCCTTTAGCTTTTTTTAGTTTTATGGTAGAGAAATCTCCAAAATATTTTTGTACTTGCAAAATAGAATAGTAGTGCATATAATACTGTTTTATGACTTCATGATTTGTTTTCATCTTTTTCTTCCTCTTTCTAGATGTATGTCTTTTTCTTTTTTTTTCGTGTTTTTGGCACAATTCTATATAATATTATTAAGCAGCCTCGTTGTTGTACATGTACTTTTGTTACAACTATAACTTCACACAGTCATCATTGAAGGCCGTACTTTGACCTATTATGTTAATTTCTGTGTCATTCGGTCTCTTGTGGAGAGTTGTCTCATTGACAATCATACCACATCTTGGTTTTTTTTAATGTCAAGTCAGATCAGACCTCTCAAGGTGAATTTTACATGCACACTCGTAAAAAACAGAGTCAATTGATTTCTGCTGCATTGTTTTCTCATACAACTGTCAAGGTCTTGATTCAAAAGAAAATCGAAGACTGAGATATTTTTTACTATCTTAAAAAAAAGAACTGTAATATATATTACTCACGAGATGCAAATATTTCAGATAATGATGACATATCAGTAAAACCTATGGGTAGGGGAGTGCATTTCTACCTCATTTCCAACAAATTAAAGAGGGGCAGCGATTTTATTCACAACACACTTTCAGTATAAGATACATAAAGTAAAAAAAACGACCAAGGAAACTTGTAAGAAATTGATAAAGAAATTATAGGAAAAAGAATGACTATAATAATCTTATATGGTTCAAACAAAGACACACCAGAATTTTATATAACTATAAGTGAAATAATAGAAATCTTAAACAACCAGCCAGTTGTTATTACTTAAGATAATATTTTAGTACAAAACCAAGTCTTGATAGATATAATTATCAAAATATTCACAATCCAAATCAAGTTCTAGACTTAATAGAATTTTATTATTTAACAGACCCACTTATAGAAAGTTACACAGACTTATAAAACATCACATGAAGAAAAGCTTATCCCATAATTCAAGCAAGACTATTCTGATTTTTAATATCCCAAGACCATTATCAAAATGACTATGATGTACAAATGCATTAAAGTTTTTGATCCGATCACTACCAAATCATATCTTATCTGATGATGTATGATTTCATGATCATGATAATTGAAAAAGGAATTAAGGAAATTCAACTATACGCACTTTACCATGATATTGAAAAAGAAGGACGAAAGATACCAAAAATAAACTCACAACGCCATAGCTACAAAAGAAAAGGATAAACAGACAAACAATAGTACACAAAAACTCAAAATGGAAAAATAAAGACTAAGAACACAAACCCCACCAACAAATTGGGGTAGGGGTGATCTCAGGTGCTCTGGAAGGGTTAGTACAGCCTTCTCCACATGTGGCACCCGTCGTGTTGTTCATTGAATATTCTAATACAAAAAAGACATTAGTCATGAAGTAAAGGACCACAATGCATCAGTAGTATAAAATAGAGATACTTTGAAAACAAGTGAATGAGTTCGATATTAACTTTTAACTTCAAAATACCAACTGATTTTTTTTTAGAAATATTACTTTTTTTAAATCAGACGGAAAACTATGCCTTATGCATCTTATAAAAAGAAATACAAATAAAATACTATGGAAATAATGGATACATAATAATGAACTAGTTGTAATGTATATTTCAGAATTAAAAGAAAGAGCAATTACTAACTAGTTCTACTTAGATATACAGTAGAATGTTTAACGATGCCGGGATAAGGTATCGGTTTTGTCTTTATTTAACTGACAAATCTTAAAATGTTCAGTATGATGAAATCAAAAAAAAATCTACTACCCTGTACGTCTTTTCTAACAATCTTTAAATATGTGCACACTTATTACCCTAACGATTCATAGATTATCGAATTATACTCAAGATAAAAGCCATTATTCTATAAAGAGCGTATGCATTTTTTTGTTATTACGCATGTTTTAACCTAGACAAGTTATAAGCAAAAGTATGTCGAATATTAGAAAACTGTGTTCATCATTTGTAAATTTGTCTATGACATATTACCTTCTAATTAACAGGAGCGTTGGAACAACAACAATTGCAAGTCCCCCAACTGCAGCACCTAAATAAAGTATGTCTGGACTGATGGTCTGCTTACTGTGTTCGTACAGTTTTTCTGAACTGGTTGTGTGCTTACTAAGTTCGTACAGTGTGTTTGAACTTGAAGTCTGCTTGCTGGTTTCGTCCAGTTTTTCTGAACTGGTTGTCTGCTTACTTAGCTCGTACAATATGTCTGAACTGGTAGTCTGCTTGCTGGGTTCGTACAGTTTTTCTGAATTGGTTGTTTGCTTACTAGATTCGTACAGTATGTCTGAGCTGGTAGTCTCTTTACTTGTTTCGCACAGTATGTCTGAATTGGTAGTTTGTTCACTGGGTTCGTACTGTTTTTCTGAACTGGTTGTCTGCTTACTGGTTTCGTACTGCATATCTGGACTGGTAGTCTGCTTACTGTGTTTGTACAATATTTCTTGAGTGGCAGTCTGCTTACTGGGTTCGTACAGTTCTTCCGAACTGGTTGTCTGCTTACTGGTTTCGTACATTATTTCTGAACTGGTAGTCTGCTCACTGGTTTCGTACAGTATTTCTGAGTTAGTAGTCTGCTGACTGGTTTCGTACAGTATTTCTGAATTGGTAGTCTGCTTACTGGTTTCGTTCAGTTTTCCTGCAATGGTAGTCTGCTTACTAGGTGCGAATTTTGTTGACGGTTTGCACATATTATGTTCTTGGTTGTAGCATTTTCTCTCAACAACGCATACATCGTCCTATAACCGTAAAAATATTGTTTGTCAAAAATGTCAACTGTATATTAGTAAAAATTAGCTTTAATTATATTTGTGAAAACGTGTAAAAATGAAAGACAAAAATACAAAATGTGAAACTCTGCAAAAATGAAAGACAAAAATACAAAATTATCATAGAACAATAACACAATGGCGGGATGTATAAGTACAGAGCCACGTCATATGTATCAAAGAAACACAAAAAGTCATATAGACAAAGCACATTAGCAAAATGAAAGATAAGAATACAAAAATTAAAGAACAATAACACAATGACGGGATGCATAAGTACAGAGTCACGTCAAATGAATATCACCAAAAACAGACTAAACAGTAAAAGTAATATTAATAAAGACAAATAAAAGAATACTTAACACGTTATTACGATTATAAACAACGTCAGTACGCAGAATCTATACTTCAAGACCATTGTGTATTATTTGTGAAGTTGATACGGAATATTTATCAACAAGGTCTTGTTACCTTCCGATGAACTTCTATTGGGAAAGAACGAGACGTTCTTTGACATACCCATGGTTCATTAACTTTCTGCTCAGGCACTGGTGACGTTTTACAAAGTCTGAGTAGGAGCTGCAAGCTCTTGAATACCGAATAAGTTGGGAAATGTATATCCCATATGCAGGTGAAGTTGGTATATTGCTACAAAGATGGGGAAAATTGATAATTTCAAAATTAAAAGCGACAAACGTACTACAAAAAATCGAATATAGGCTAGTATATATAGTTTTATAATAGGTTTGTTATAAGTATTTACCCTCATTCTACAATCCACGGTGCCGGTTTTGTCCTTGCAGATCGTGCACGTAGAATCATACACTATTATCGGAGAACCTGTTGAATACTTGATCTCATCAAAGGAGACCTCCACCAAGTACGCATCTAGTACAGGAAATTTTGTGATTTACTGATATGCATTTGTTCTAATGGGCATTTTACTTCAGCGAAAGTTATCAACGATCCGTCAGTTGTAACATTGAGTGAATTCGGCTTTACCTCATTTTGCTCGATCTACAAAATAATTCAACATTTATGTAATTGAATTAAACAAGATGAAATGTAATGGATGATTACAGGCGGCGAACCAGTTGAAATTAAACAAAGAAATGGAACACTTTGTTAGAAATTGTAACAAAGCCAAACAGGTATGTTTCTATAAGATTCAAAAGTTTAACACACTGCATACTGTCGGATTTTACGCATCTTATATTCGTGTGTTTACTTAAATTATAATATGGAGCTTCGATATATTTGTATACTTTTAAATTATAGACACATTTTAATAAACAGTCGAAGGTGCAAATGCAAGTGGAGCTTTTCTGTGCATGAGCCGAAAATAGTCCACATGAAGATAATAGATTATCCTTTCAAAGCATTCATTTGCATTTCTGCCCCCGTCGACAGTTTTAAGGGGAAAAAATGCTAAAAAGGACAAACATTTCATCGAAAGAGAAAGTCAAGTGCACCTTTCTATCTCACCTGGCCCACAGGACAAAGTGAGCTTTTCTCATCACTTGGCGTCCGTCGTCCGTCGTTGTCGTCGTCCGTCGTAGTTTACTTTTACAAAAATCATCTCCTCTGAAACAACTGGGCCAAATTTAACCAAACTTGGACAAAATCATCATAAGGGTGTCTAGTTTAATAAAAATGTGTTCGATAACCCCGCCAGTCAACCAACATGGCCGACATGGCTAAAAAAGAACATAGGGGTATAATGCAGTTTTCGGCTTATATCTCTGAAACTTCAGCATTTAGAGCAAACTTGACAATAAGTAAAAATGTTAATCAGGTTAAGATTTATATGTCCTGAAATTTTCAGAATAATCAGACAAGCCGTTGTTGGGTTGCTGTCCCTGAATTGGTAATTTTAAGGAAATTTGGCAGTTTTTGGTTATTATCTTGAATATTATTATAGATAGAAATAAACTGTTAACAGCAATAATGTTCAACAAAGTAAGATCTACAAATAAGTCAAATGACCAAAATGGTCATGACCCCATCAGGAGTTACTGCCCTTTAATGTCGAATTTTACAATTTTTCCTTTATTTTTGTAATCTTTTACAAAAATCTACTGCTGAAACAAATGAGACAAATTTAACCAAACTTGGCCACAATAAGCATTAGGCTATTTAGTTTTAAAATGTGTCCGATGAACCTGCCTGCCAACCAACATGGCAGACATTGCTAAATATATAACATAGAGGAAAAATGCAGTTTTTTACTTATATCTCTGAAACTTAAGCAAAATATAACAGTTACATTATTTCATGCATGAATTATAAATAAAAATATCAGGTGAGCATCACAGGCTCCTTGGGGCCTCTAGTTTTATGTTCAGGTGTGTTTGAGTTGACGGTTTTGTGTTGAGAACGTTCAACGCAAAAAAAATGAAACATCATTTCGCTTCAGATTTTTTTTATATATATATATATTTAGGCGCTACAGGTTGATTTAATAACAATTCATATTTCCCGGATTAACTACAATGCTTGTAAATTGTTTGGTTTTACTTGTCACTTCGAGGACTTTGATGACTTATTATGAGGATGATGAGGTATACGTTTGCTTCGTTGTTAACGGTCGTATAGTTGTTGATTTCTACATCATTTGGTCTATGGTGGAGAATTGACTCGTTGGCTATCATACAAAATCTTCTTATTTTCATCCGGAGTTTACATGTTATAAGTCTTTATTTACAATAGTATTTGAACAATGCTGAACATGTATCTATTTAAATCAGGTATAAGGATTTTCAGTCTGATAGGAACCAAGAATTATGAAATAATGAAATAAGTTCAATGGTTTAAACGACATAAAACGTGATAACGAAAGTAAACTTCCTTAATGTTTAGCAAACAGATACATTAGTCTTAAAGCATTTAAAAGGTTTAACCTTGCTGCCAAATCATCAAAACTCACATACAAGGTGGTATTTGAACGGAGATGGGGTTTGATGATATTGGTCTAACTGGCTTGTGTACTGAATGTGTGCAATGTCAGTCATTCAAAAATTGGCTGTCTAGAAAAAACAACGTATATGTACAATAGATTACATTTTTGTCAGAGAAATTGTTTATTTATCATATACTTTAACTGAATTATGTATTGTGTCTGAAAAGTATCTAAAATATGTACCTTTGCTTCTGTTATGCGACATTTCACTCTGTCTGATGCATAAAATCCATTTCCAAACACCGAAATAAAAGAGCATGGCCTTTTTGATAAATCACAGAAGGATTCTTCAACTAACCCGAACAATTCAGGTCCTTTCCGGCGGTCAACTGAGCAATCTTCACCTTCGAATCCGTTATCACATTCACATATCCCTTTAAAAGATTTTAAAAATGATAAACGCGTTAGTTCTAATTGGTTCAACAGTTTGAAAAAGTGTTTATGCATATATCGAATTCACTATATATATAAATATGTGTTTATAGTAATAACGTTTAGAATAAGAATTGTATTTTTTTTTCAATTATCTACATGATATATGTCATGAAGATGATTGATGTAAAGTGGACAGAACTTACTTCAATAGCAGCTTATATTACCCCCAGTTTACGTCTTTGTCTAGATTACACATTATATTAATTTGATTGATATGTATTATAATTAGCAAAATGTCATGTTTTGATTATTTTTTCATCGTTTATGTGCTTCTCTCCTCGACTTGCTAATTTTCATTTCCTTTCGTATGGTATAAAATTACAATCATGTACCTTGCTGACAAATTCCTGATTCTGAACAATCGTTTGGACAATCATTGTTGAAAACTGTTTCTGCGATGTCCAAAATAGAAATGTCCTCATTTTCTAGTATTTCCAAGTTGCGTGCAGTTGTTGACGTTGTTGTAGGTTGCGTTTTAACGTTCAATTTCAAATTTTGTTCCGTAGTTGTTTGCAGCTTTGGTTCTGGTTTTGGCTTCCAAAAAGATGTGTTCAGTCGTATTTCATTTATGCATGCCGTTTTCATTGAGTCCAATGACGCTGATAGAAAAACAGTGGAACCAGATAGCTATATAAAACAAACAAAATTCGATTTCTATAGCATCATAATTGTATTAACAGTACAAAATGTCCACGATTATATTGCTTTCAATGAACACAATAGAATTTAGTGGGAAATAGTAATTAAAGACTGTACCAAGAATTGGCCTTTTCATGTTGAACATATCAATTATTCCAAATCCAACATGTGCTATCTTATAAATTGATACATTTTGAGAAAAAAAACTTTGTAATTGGAGACCGTTTTTATATTTTTCAAATTTAATTAAGAAATAACCTTTATATCAGCTACACATGTTGTCCTATCGACACCACTAGACTGGGTTATTTTGCTGCACAAGTCAAAAGTTTTGACTTCTCAAAATAAGATTCACAGGCATTGACTGCCTTTTGTTCTGTCCAACCATTCTCCCATTTGAACTCCTGAAACAGTATTGTAACATTATCAATATTGAAAAAATGAACTTTTAAAACACATATCAATGAAAAAAAGCAAACTAAAATTTTAGGCATTCCAAATGTTTTTCTGGAATGCTCTTAATCGATCACTTGAAAACCAGAAATGCATTAATAAGTAGAAACGTTTTGAGTTATATGACAAAAAGGAACATAAGGAAAAGCCAATTTCTGCTTTGATCAATAGTACCTGAGGGAGTTGGAATCAAGGTTTATTAGTATTTTTTTTATCTAAAGGAATATAAGAATGAATAGGGGATGAACTATATCAGTACTGATGCACTGACTACTGAATTATATCATCGGGCAGTTACATTTGTCAGCAGTAATATCGATCATCCTGTGATAGTAAAACGATGTACTAACAAAATTATGAACTCCAAGATAAACTCCTAAAGGAGAAGTCAATAAAAACTGTCAAAACCAAACGTTATGTTGTTATGCAATCAACAACAACTTGAAACAACTATTTCATATTTCGGAGTTGGTATAGTTATTTTCCAAAGAATATTGTTTTATTCTGATTCTCTTTCCTAGGTTTACTTCATCACATTCACTAAAACCATAACATTTAAAAGCCAGACATGCATAGACACATTATCCTTAAAAGCTATATGTAGGACACCTTTTAAACTAAAATAAACTGAAAACACATAATATTTGAAATATATGTTTCTTCCGCCAATATTCCAATCTACAATAGATATACCAATACAAACTTACTATATGACTCTGTTAGCAAATATAATACACAAATTGACCAGAAAGCTTCAAAACGAACTTTTCATTGAAGGTTATGATAATTGTACATACTATTGCAATGGAAACATAAGAAAGTACCAATTTTCACAAAACGAAATTTGCAAATATTTAATTTTGTTAACTTGCGTGTCCTATTCGACCAAATGATTTCAACACTGTGCATTGTCTGGTTTTAAAAGAGTATTGTGTGTTCCATGAAGCTAATATTGGAGGTAAAAGAAGTCAGGTTGTGGGTCCTGGAGTAAAGACTATCAACTTTCGCCATTTTATAATATCAATATATTTATAAATAAAAAAGAATAGCGTCAACCCACCTGTCCGTGTGAAACCCTCTGCATCAACTTTTAGGACTATCTAGATATGAGGCAGTAATGAAACTTTAAAGGCATATTGAATCATAACTGAAATTCAAAAGCAAAGCGTGTCTTTTTCGGGGCATTGGGGTTGCGATGTTTTATTTATTGTTCCAAACAGAATTGATCAGATATATGATATTCAAACAGTATATTCCATGTTGAATTGTTGTTAATGTAAAAATGACAAGCTACATCAACAATGAAAGAAAGGCAAGTTGCAGCAGTTATTCATTCGTTATCTTGTTGTTGTATGTATGCCTCCTTTTAGTCATATGCCTGAAGGATTGATATGTGTTTGCCTTATGTCAAGTGGAAATATTGCATGTATGTTCAAGACGTGAACAACCAAACAAATACAATTGACTGGTCCTGTAATATCGATCGACAGGGATGAAGGAAATATTTGGACAGGCACTGAATAATGAGGGTTAATTGGACAGGAATATCAATTTCCCGTTGTAGCATACGACCTTCAGCACAATAAAAGTGCTTTTGCAAGGTTTCTTAAAGCCCCAGAGAGCATGGCGACTCCTGAATATGAGACGTCAGATTCTAGAACGTAGCTCCTGCATATGTATGCATTCCATACCACCAAACAAGGTTAACAAAACTTGAAGTTAAAATTCAAATCAATACAAATAATATAAACTGTATTATGATACAAACCTTTTATTCAACTTGTTAAATGCTGTTATATTTAATATTCAGTTTATAATTAACGTCGAATGGTATTATAAAATTGAAAATAAAACAACTGGAAATGTCATCGGGTGTCGTTACATATGTTTTTGTCAAAGATGAAAGCCATTTGCAGTAAACATTTTAGTTATAATTCAAATATATAAATGCAACACTTTGATATACGCTCGGTTCAGGTTAATGCAGTAAATGATTCAATTTCGAAATGGACATAAAGAGTGTTTCGGTGTTATTATAATTTACTTGTCTTTCATTTTATTTCTTTATTTAAGGAAAAGTCTTGCATGATTGAGCAACTAAATAATTAATCCATAATTAATTCGTCAGATTCCATTATAAAAGAGGAGCAAAAGATACCAGAGGGACAGTCAAACGCATAGATCGAAAATAATCTGACAACGCCATGGCTAAAAAATGAAAAGACAAACAAACAAAAAGACAAATAATAGTTCACAAGACACAACATACAAAACTAAACATTAACACGAACCCCACCAAAAGCTGGGAGTTTACTTAATTCACGTGTACACGTTCACGTGCACAAATTATCCTGTACAAGTTACCCAACAATTGTTTCAGTCAAACAAAGGAATTGAATAAAATTGAGAATGGAAATATGGAATATGTCATATAGACAACAACCCAACCAAAGAGCAGAAAACAACCGAAGGTCACCAATGGGTCATCAACACATCGAAAAAATCCTGAACTGAACCCTAATCAGATAACTAAAATGATAATATTTCTTGAATATGAAAAAAAGGAGATGTGGTATTGTTTCATACAAGACAACCTTCCATCAAAGAACCACTTAATTGGTTGTAAGCCATTACAGGCAACAAAATGGCAAAAACAAATTAGAAAAAACGCATATCGTATAGTCGACTATAAAAGGCCCAAACATGAAAAATAAAGAATAATTCAATTGAGAAAACTAGCGTCCGTTTGGCTGTGCGAGCTGTGCAAGTACGCTGTCACGTCCGGTTGGAACGTTAAATCTGATGTCTAGTGTGGAGAGAATGCAACAATGTCTGCACGTTTAAGACCATTATAAAAACTCGGGGAAAAGGAGGGCATTGGTGATCTGTTTCAAGGAAACTGTCTGTCCTTATCTAAAATATTCTTCTCCTTCCAGGGGCATTATTCATTTTAGAGCCCTTCATACCGAACGAACTCTGTTACCGGAGCTGACAAATTGAGACAGGACCGTGTATCCAACTGTCTTGTCAAACTATAAAATTATAAACTCATCTCTATCGAACAACAATTGGAAAAAAAATTGAAAACAATATCAGTAATAATATATATTCAGTAGGACAAATAAACGCTAAATGCCAATTTTCATCACCTTTGGACCCTTTCTAAAAGCAACCACATCAATCGGGACATCAAATTCAAAGTCATCTGATATTTCCCGTTTCGTTCTTCCATAGTTGCGACATGTATTTTCCTTCCAGTTTACAGGCTTACACAGCGGTAAGCTGTCCTTCCATGTGCAATCTGCCGTTTCTTTTATTTCCTCTTGTATTTTTGTATATGAGACTCGTTGTAACATGTACAATACATAACTTCAGTCCTCATCTTCTCTGATCTAGCCTTTGCTATAAAAAGGCTTCGACTTCTAGGGACCCTAGTTATTGAAAAAAGCAATCTGATTAATTTACAGATCATGTGTCCTAGCTGTGCCTATCTTAATCTGAAAACGTTCAAAACTTCTTTCTGGTATTAAAGAAGTTTCTGTGTCTTCTTATTCTGTCGGATTTGTCAGATCTTCAAAATCAACGCGTTAAACAGGATATGTAAGTCAATCAGATTGTTAATAGAAACTATTAAAAGTATCTTTCTCAAAGTAAACGTTTTAAAATTTGTTAACTTCAACACTCAGGCAAATCCATCTAAGGAAAACTTGGCCTAAGATGGATTTTTTAATTTTTTTTGTTAACTACGTTTTGGTTTTTAGATCTTTAACACTCTCGGTCCTTATACATCCTTGGCTTTGATATATTCGGTTCGAGTGTTTCTGTGAAGGTAAATACAGAAAATCGTTTCGTACGCATGCAATTTATAACATGTTTACAACTATGTAGATATTTTTGTCCTGTTTTAAGTAGACATGCATTTCATTTCTTGATGTGACAATAAGCCTTTTACTTTTTCTTTAAATACGACAGAGGGGCGAAAAATACCAGTAGGGCATTAAAACTCGTATATCTAAAATAAACTGACAACACCATGACTAAAAATGAAAAAGAAAACAGACATATAATAGTACATAAGACACAACATAGAAAACTAAACACTAAGCTACACGAATCCAACCAAAAACTGGGGTGATCTCAGGTGCTCCGGAAGGGTAAGCAGATCCTGCTCAACATGTGGCACCCGTCGTGTTGCTCATGTTACTAGTATTTCATGAATAATTTCGTGCCTCTGTTGATATAAATTAACGCTTACTTACTTCCAGCTGCTCATAAATTCTGCCTGGTCAACAATATTCCCATTCTTGTTGGTGAAGTCATCGGTACTTCGGCCATTGTACAATCCACATAGTCCTTCTGTTTCTTCCCAGTCCAGTGCAGAAACAGTGATGTAAACATTTAACCAGTATTTGTTGACAAGTACAGTTATACGTGTTCCAGTTGGCATAACCACCTTTAAATTATAATTATATAATTCGTAATATTGTTGAACCATTTCCTTGTTGACATTTTTTTTTTAATTTTGAATGAATAATACATAAATACCAAGGATGTTTGCGGTATTTAACTTGTCATAGTTTATTTTTTTCTCTAGACAACATTATGTTTTAATAAAAAAAAATACGACATTCAATTTGAATTTCAATAGTGTTAAAAGTGGCATTGAACACCAATTAATCAATCAATCAATCAATCAATTCACTTGAACTGCTCTATTTCGACATTCATACTCCTTTAACAAAATGCACAGACTTATTGATGCAAACATCAACGACATGCATATGGAGTATATTGCACATCTAACTACAAACTTGTCCCTCTTGTCGTAACCAAAGTTTCGCTCTCATCACCTTAATTGTGATTTCCGAAAGCAACTTTTACCGAATTTTTAACTGCATAGTAATACAATTGAGTAGTACACTGGAACAGGAATGTATTACCCTTCAACAACACATGTGTTAATCGCAGGCTTTTGATAAAGTTCATGCTGTCAAGTATTTAATTTTCTTAAGGAAGTTCGCTTGTCATGTTTTGGGATTTTTGTCAGATTTTCGGAATCCTCTGGTTTTATCCATTTGAATGCCTTAAAAAAATTTGCCCATTGACCCCCATTTTTCTTTTTATAAATCTTTTACATGTATAATGATAAGCCATCTGTAAAAGTCTTATAAAATTTTAATTATTTTTTAATAGTTTTTGAGAACTTAAACTTGTCAATGATAAAGCTATGAAAAGTCAAGAGAGAATATTTTCCCGCCAAAATTTCAATGGCTAATATCTCGAAAACAAGCACATTGACCTATATGTTTTTTTTGCTCTTTTGATTCCTTTATTGATCCCCTATCAATATAAACTAGTGTTTTGAAAAGTTAATTATTTTGAAACTGAGAAGCGAACTCCCTTAATGGAATATATGTTGTCAATTATGTTTGTTCTGTTGTCTTGTTGTTTTTTTCCCATGATTTTTGTCAATTTTATGGATTTGATGATTTTTTGATTTACCCAGGTTTCCTTCTTTCAAACAAAACAAAACATAGGTCAACATCTTTAATTAAGTTTTACCATCATTCGGTAGATGACACTGCTTGTGGATGTTTCTTACCAAAAGGAATCACAAGCTCAGTAAGCAAAACAACATAGAGAAATTCAAATTTACAAATATATATATACTTTTAATCAATGTTGAATTATCCAAAGCATTTTGGATTTTCTACCCCCTGATTTAGCTTCAGCCATACTGTGGATATGACAAAAGTTTCTGATGATATGGATTTGAATTTATTCATAACAACCTTCAATCTCATTTGACCGTCCACCTGTTTTGATTCGAATACAAATGATTATTATATGCCGATCATGATTATATAGTTTGCAAATACGTTTCTTGGGTAATGTACTCATCATATGTACCAGGATTGACATTTTGTACGCCAGACGCGAGTTTTGCTTTCAAAAAGTAAAGTTAACAAAAAACAGACTCCAAACAATATTTAAAACGGAAAATCCATTATCAAATGGCAAAACAAAAAGCTCAAACATATCACACGAATGGAAAACAACCATAATATTGCTGACTTGGTGAAAAAAACCCGTCAGTTAGTGACGCTTAAATAAACTAGAGGCTCTCAAGAGCCTGTGTCGCTCACCTTGGTCTATGTGCATATTAAACAAAGGACACACATTACAGACAAGAATAGAATGCATGACAAAATTCTGTTTTTTGTGGTGATGACTTGTTTGTAGATCTTAATTTACTGAACATTCTTGCTATTTACAATTATCTCTATCTATATTGACTTTGGCATAGTAGTTTAGAGGAAAAGATTTTTGTAAAAATTTACAAAAATTTATGAAGAATTGTGAAAAATTGACTTTAAAGGGCAATAACTCTTGAAGGGGTCAATTGACAAGTTTGGTCATGTTGATTCATTTGTAGATCTTACTTTACTGAACAATTTTGGTGTTTACAGTTTACCTCTACTTATTATAATATTCAAGATAATAACCAAACAGCAAAATTTCCCTAAAATTACCAATTCATGATCAGCAACCCAACAATGGGTTGTCTGATGCGTCTGAAAATTTCAAGACAGATAGATGTTGACCTGATGAACAGTTTAACCTCATGTCAGATTTGCTCTAAATGCTTTAGTTTCAGAGATTTAAACCAAAAACTGCATTTTACCCCCATGTTCTATTTTTATCCATGGCGGCCATCTTGGTTAATGGGCGGGGTCATCGGATACATTTATTAAACTAAATATCCTAAGGATGATTTAGGCCATGTTTGATTCAATTTATCCCAATTGTTTCAGAGGAGAAGATTTTTGCAAAGATTATTAAAGGTAATGAAAAAATTGCATTAAAGAGTAATAACTCTTTATAGTGTCAATTGACAATTTTAGTGCTGTTGACTTTTTTGTAGATCTTACATTGCTGAACAATTTTGCTGTTCACAGTTTATCTCTGTCTATTATAATATTCAAGGTAATAACCAAAAACTTCAAAATTTCCCTAAAATTACAATTTCATGGGCAGCAACCCAACAAGGGGTAGTCTGATACGTCTGAAAATTACAGAGCAGATAGATCTTGACCTGATGAACATTTTTACTCCGTCAGATTTGCTCTAAATGCTTTAGTTTCAGAGATATAAGCCAAAAACTGCATTTTATCCCCATTTTCTATTTTTAGCCATGGTGGCCATCTTGGTTGATGGGCGGGGTCATCGGATATATTTTTAAAACTAAATACCCTAATAATGATTTAGGCCAAGTTTGGTTTAATTTTGCCCAGTAGTTGCAGAGGAGAAGATTTTTGTAAAAGTTAACGGACGACGGTCGACGGACGACAGACGCCAAGTGACGAGAAAAGCTCAATTGGCCCTTTGGGCCAGGTGAGCTTAAAAGGTAAAATGGCAAAAACAAAGAACTAACAGCAGTGATATCCAAAAATTGCAAAAAGTGGCTTACAAAATAATTTACTGGAGTAGAAAAGCTTAAGTATTTCGAAATATTTAAAGTTTTGTAAACAGTTAATTTATATATATATGCCCATATCAATTATAAAATAGGGGCGAAAGATACCAGAGGGACAGTCAAACTCGAAAATAAACTGACATCGCCGTGGTTAAAAAGAAAAAGACAAACAGACAAAAAATAGTACACAAGACACAAAATATAATTGATGTCAATACAGAAGTGCTGACTACTTTGCTTGTGACAGCTACACCAGCAGTAGTATCGAACTAGTGGTGGTAAAAAAATCATCGTAGAAACTAGAATTGAAATGTGGTACTCAAGGCGCGTTTGTCCTCACAGGACCCATCAGTGACGCTCGAATGAGAAAGTTTTAAAAGCTAATCAATGAAACAAGTTGAAAAACAATGATGACCAAACATTCCTTAACTCAAGCCAAATCTAGCAGGGTCATATATCTATTCTTGAAGCAGAAAAGCTTGAATATTTCGAAAACTCACAAAAGTTTGTGTCAGCACAGAAGTGCTGACAACTTAGCTGGTGATACCCTCGGTGAGAAAATCTCCACCAACAGTTCATTCGACCCAATGGTAAAGAAACTTGTAATAAATCTTATATCTATTAGGACTTAAATGTTGTACGCTAGAATAGAATGTTACATCTACAGAAAGCTAAAACAAAAGTGACGCTCGAACAAAAAAAGTTAAAAAGGCGAAACAAAGTTCAAATTTAAGAGAATTGATTACCCACAATTCCTAAAAAATGACTAAATGCAACTAAGGTAATCTATTCCTTAGTTTTTCGAAACAAATATGTACACAAGGTTATAAGTCATATCGGATTATATTGTTAATTTTATAAATGCGAAATTTTAAACCATTAAATGCTTTTCTTATTATTTTGTTCTCTTCGTGAAACAATTCTTGTATCCATACCCACATTTGAATCCGTAGAAAATGTCGTACTTTAATATCACCGCGATTGATCAATGCAAATCATTCCGAGATAAATATTGCCTGGTGTCCTTCAAATAACGGCACAGGCAGACGGGATTTATGGATGACCATTCATGACTATTCTGACAATGACAAATGAAAACAAATGATTACCAACTTCATTTATGATACTAGTACATGTTTTACGATCGCAACCTCTACTGCTATTCAAGTCGTTGAATATCATGGCAGACTGATTACATCCATATATGTTTCCCATGTCATGAAATACTACATAACTGACTGCAAAAAAAACATTTAAAGCCCTAAAGTGTAAACCATAAAACACACCATAAACATGGTAAAGGGTGGAACAGAGGCCAAATCAAAAGAGGTTCAAAACAGAACTCAAAACATGCCCACACGAACTGGTTGGCTTTTCTGTCAATCCATTCTGTCAATCATTTAAGAGTTGATTACATCAGTCATTGCCTTCTTACATATTACTCGAACCGGTCACAAAGATATATACCTCAAAATGTTTTCCTTTTTCTAAAACTTCAAGATACTGATGTGCACTATCACAGTTGAGTCTTCTTGCAATCCATCTGGTTGGACTATTGCAACCGTATATAACAAACATATCTGTTGAAGCCCGAAATAAAACGGCACAGTTCGAAGCCCATTTTCGTCGATCATCCCGCCTTTGAATAGTGTGTATCTGCAAGTACGTATAACATTTACATGTTGATAAATGGTCAAATTGAAAAGTGTTTTTTAAATATTTATTTCAAATTTCTAAAGAGATAATGTAGAACAGTTCACTTTATTACTTTGTATGATTTTTCGAAACAGTCGGTTGTTAATGGTTGCTGCGATTTCCTATACCCTTGCAATGTATTTTGAATAATATGAATGAAACAAATCAGGTCATTTGAATTAAAAAAACAACCGACAAGAATGATAATAAAATCATTTTTTCAAGAAGAATAAAAAGCGAAACATAACAAACATTTAATATGCACTTATATGCCGAAAGTCCTTAATCAAATGGCAAAATCAAAAGCCCAAACACATCAAACATTTGTCAAACGAATGGATAACAACTGTACTGTCATATTCCTGACTTGGTTCTGGCATTTTCTTATGTAGAAAATGGTGGATTGAACCTGGTCTTATAGCGAGCTAAACCTCTCACTTGTATGACAATCACATCAAATTGACAACGATACGTGAACAAAACAAACAGACATAATATTAGGTAAAAATGTCAAAAATACAGCAGTCAACATTGTGTTATAATCTTAATCACTAAAAAAAAAAAAAAAACAAATATGTAACAAAGAAGCACAAAACGGCACACAGACCAAACATATTAGCACAATTTAAAGACAAGAATATACAAATTTACCATAGTACAATAACACAATGGCGGGATGTATAAGTACAGAGCCACGTCATATATGTAACAAAGAAACAGAAAAAGGCATATAGACAAAGCACATAGCAAAAATGAAAGACAAGCTACAAACAAGTTTTACAATAGCACACAAGAATACGAGAGTATCATAAACAATAATGACAGAATGTAAAAGTACCACAAGTACCTTAATAACAATAAAAACAAAAAATATTTAACAAAGAATCACGAAAAGGGATATATCAAATTGATCAACCTCATTCTTTGCTTTCTTATTTCGTAACACTAACGATATCCAGTTCCAATGACATGTCTTCACATGCGTACATTAGTAACTTGTGAACGGTTTTGTATTTACTGTGATGAAAATAAGTTTGTTAAAACATTAAATCCATTTGTCAGTGGTCATGGGTTTTTGCAAATAATTATTTTACTGTAAATGTCTCCATCCTAAATAGTTTTCAATGATTTAAGTTAGAAAGAGTTTTTTTCCCAATTATGAATGTTTAGTATACAAGAATATTGGAAATCGTCGCGCACGCACAAGTTAAACAACACGACGGATGCAACTTAATGAACATGCACATGATTGATATGCATACTTAACCGGAGCACTTGAGATCACCCTCAATTTTTGGAGGAATTTGTGTTGTGCAGTAGCTAGTTTGCTTTGTGTTGTATTGTTTGTCTGTTGGTCTTTTCCTTTTTTAGTCATGACGTTGTCAGTTTTTTTTCGACATATTTGGAATTCCCTTTTGATATCTTTCGCCCTCTTTTTGTAACTTCCGAAATATATTTCATAAAGGGCATCGTTCATTCATCGATGTTATTGAAAATAGCGTAATTGTTCGCACATTTTTTAACGATATGCTCATTTTAAGGTTTAGCTTGTCTTAATACACGTTGGCTTGTCAGGATTGCCAAAAAAAAAAACTTTCTACAGTTGGTCTTTTTTTATAAATTTTGTCACCTTTCAGGTTGTAAGAAAATAAAGAAGTCCATGAAATAAGCATTATCTTAAAAATATGGGCGAACAAAGAGAGTATTTTTAATAAGTTATACAGCATGTCTGTTCTTTTCTTGTTGTTTTAATTATGTACCTCAATGGGTTTTGTCTTATGTCGAAACAAGACGAATTCGCCTGTGTCATGGGTTGAAAAATATCTATAGAAATAAAAATAAAACATATCTAAGAAAATATTACACATTTGATGTTGTATTAAAATACAGTAACTGTAAACCCAGTTAAATTCGCGGATACTTTATTTCGCGTTTTACCCTTTCTAGTCCACTTCGTGCCTATTTAATTTCTTGATTTTCTAGTTTACTTCATATAGTGTAATAACGAAACATAAAAATTCGCAACTATTTCTATTATAGTAATTTTCTAAAATCACGACAATAAATCATGTTAAATAGCTCGCGAAAATAATTTGGTTAACAGTTATCAAGAATCGTACAAATTGTTAACTTGCAAATTGTCAATCCTATTATATACTTTCTAAACATACAGTGTAGGGTTGCGTTTAATATTCAAATTTCTTAAAATACAAAGAGGCTATCATTAATCTTGATTAAAAAAAAAGGAAAAACAACACCCTAGCCAAATTTAAAGGTGGCAAAAATACTACATTATGCCTTGAAAACACTTTACACATAATACAGGGGAATTGAATTACTAGACAATTTGATTTCCAGACGTTATTAGGGTACACTAGTGAACTAAATGAGCCTACGGGTGTGTTAAATACAACTTAACCCTTTATAATTAATGGGTAGTAAATAGTAATTTATTCTAGATTAAAAAAGACCGTCATATGTACTTGACACCAACTCGTGAAGCCAATGGTATCATCCTGCAAGTTAAAGAACTATCAAAAACGTCTTAACGGTTATTGTTAGCTGATTGTGATTGATGCAAGCCGCATATTACATGTATTATGAAACTATACCAACTTTTTCATGATTATGTGATGACAGTAAAATAACTGGCCTTATTCATTTGTTATTGACCTGTATGAAAGTGAAGCAAACTACATGCACATGGCGGACTAATGCAAGACGATTAAAAGGTGTTGTGTACCTGTATACACACAATGCATTGACATATTTAAAAATTCTCTATTAGTCAAGCACCTGACCTGTAAGACCTTGTTTAACTTTAAAACGCTATATGCAATATCCTATGCATTACACTAGATACTTTGGTTTTAAGGAGTATTTATATGTACTTCCGATCTTGATCAGTCAAGCATAGTATATATACTATGTATGACAGAAAGTTGAGTATGTAAAAACATGCAAAACTATATAATTTTATCTGAACTTTTAATATTGTTATTTTTACAACAACAAAAACAAAAACAAATTTTTTCATAAGAAACAAGGTAGTGTAACGGGAAAAGACTATTGAATAAAGGATGACTTAAAGTAGGTTCAGACTACCTATTGAAGAAGTTGACTTTTAGAAAAGTCATTATTTAATTGATTTGTTTATATTGTCTATAAGATAAAATATAATACATGTATGTCTATATTGTCTTTTGATACAATATTTAACAAACACTTGTTAACTTTCAATTTCTAATAATGTCTCAAAATTAATATTCAAACTTATTTGCTTAGGCCACACGAAATTAATTGTTAGTTCTTCGGACTCTATCCTTTGAAAAATGTTCGGCAGGCGAAATAATTTTAAGCAAGCGAACGATTAGTAATTAATAAAGTTTTGGTGCCTAATGTTTAATATATCTAATATCCTAGTTCCAATTGTATCCTACTATGCTTCTCATTTTGTTCTCTGACACCCAGTTTAATGTTTTCATTCACAACATTTTCAAGTATAAAATGAGTAACTTTTATCACAACTACAACTTTGTGTATTCCGATCAAATAACTATGATCCTGATGAAATTGAAAACGTGAAACCGCGTCAAACAGGCATGCATTGCATCCATGTTTATTATATTGGCTTAAAATACTTGCTTGCCATCAATTGTACGCAGATGTGGATCATTCCTTGAATAACACATTCCATATGGTCTGTTTTCGTTTAATACATGAATCTTGAAATAGAATAGCAGTTTATTTACAGACTATACTCTAGAACTATACTGAATGCAAAGGTTTTCTTACAAGCAGTTACATTTTTTAACATCTTAAATTATTACGAAATCAGGTTTCTTCTGTTGTTAATGTTAATCTTGTTCTTATATGCTTACTTTTGGAATAATAAATGTTCAAACAAGTAAAAGATGAATATAAGACGTCGCGAAAAATAACATTTTACGTTCATAACTCCCCTGTTACAGCATCGTTCAGCAAAAACCCAGAAAAAACATTTTTGTCGCACGAAAAGTATCAAATGTAAATTTCATTTAAAGCCATTGACAATGTTTTCGAAAGTTGTTCGTTAAATACTGACGATGCCTTATGCGTTCTTGTTTGCATTTGTCAAAAAAGACGAGAGTTGCCCAAGGCGCAAACAAAACAGCAATTAACGTATAAGATCTACTAACAATCCGTGGCTTAAACATTTAGAGCAACAGACAAACAATTGTTTACAACACACTTGTTAATAATCGTAAGACTAGCCAGTTGACATATGTGATAAATTTATAATATTGAATAAAAAAGTCATTATGTTTTTTGTTATCAGGTTTGTTTTGGGAGCAGACAGATAACAGTTGTTTTTATCATTTTTCTATTGCTATTGCACAAAGCAAATTCTGTAATTACTGATATCGACAAAATAGGATTTGAATCGTTGTTTGCACATCATGTCGACACTAGTTCAATCTTTATTTTCGTTGCTTTTCGACCTTTTGTGGTACTTATGAATTTTCTCATAATAAATACATAAGTTGATGTGAGTAATGTGATAAACTATCCAATGTAGAGACCATGAATCCTTATCTCAAAAAGTTGTTTCATGCAGATGTGAAAGTAAAAAAAAAGTCTGATTTCTACATTTTAATATTTTATTGGTTAAGGCAAATCCTTTAAAAATTGAAGAGAAAGGTTATGGAATAAAAAGAATACATATGTATCACCGGTTGGTCATTAACAATTATATAATGTATTGCCCCTGTGCTGTTTCAATTCATCATTCATCGGTTAAAATTTTCTGATTGAATATGAAATACCATAGTGGCATTTCCATTTGGCTTGCTCACATATTGCCTTGAACAAGGATATTATAAAAAAAGTTATTATAAATTAGTTTTGAACCAGATCAAAAATCTATTTAATGGTAAAAAAACTCCTACCGTTTCAGTTTATTTACGCAACCCTGTGTCTAATTCATCTTTAAAGTTTTTAAGTTTTTAAATTCAGTGTTATATATGTAATTCTCTAACAACAAATATTATTGTTTTACTCATTATTTTCTAAACGGTTTTCCGTATCGTACATGTTTTATCTTAATTAAACTTCATTGTGTTTTGGGTAAACGTGAATGTAAAGGTGGTAAGAACTTCAATAAGTGTTTCTAATCAAAGGGTTTTGTTGTCTTCTCAAGAGTTTCGGTTCATCTTGTGAATTATAACACACTACTGCTTCTCGATGAATAAAATACTTTTTTTCTGAAGTATCTTTCTTCTCAAAAGCAACTTACAGAAACTTCCGGAAGTTGGTAATTTTTCCATAAGGAATCTATATTTGACTTAGCGATGAGTTTTGCTGTACAAGTATAGCTTGATCGCACTGCTTGATCACCGAGTGTGCGTAGATTGAAAGTCTGGTATTCCTGCCATTTTGTTCCATCAAACGCAAGGCCACATGAACTCCTGGAGTTTTCAATTATTTCATTTGATAAACTGTCGTTACAATTAGCAGGTCTGCTTTTGATTTGGTCTTTTAAACTGAAAAGTTCAATATCTATCGTACATCTCGTAAAACCAGGATATTCTGCACAGGCTACTGGTACAGTAGATTTCATATTGATTGTGACTTCCTCTCCGCTTTTTACAACAAAAGATGTTTTCTCTATCTACACCACAACCAATGTAAAAATAAGATTAATATAAAATAAATAAATTATGAACTCTCAACACATATCTATGAAGGTTAATGTACTCCAGAAATCGGAGGAGATAAAAGTAAATCACATTAGAATTTAATTGTATACTTTATGCATTTTTAAGATGTAAAGTTCTGAATATTATATAGGTTTCGTAAATAAGATGCAACAGTTGTTGACCGATGTCCATAAAGCCAAAATGATGAAGAATGTAATCAAAACAAAGACGAAGGGAATCCATTTAAATTGAAAAAAAGTTCGTCAATAAGGTACGGATTTCCTACGTTAGATGTTCAAACTGCCCTGCGAATCGACACAGACTCAGAACTTTAAATAAGGAATAGGAAACCATAGGTCACAAATCAAGCAACCTTTTCTGGTATTTAAAGATGTAGCAATGCGAAAAGATGTCGCTAATGATTTGAGACACAAACAGCGAAGGAGTCTGCCAATCAGTTATGTTGACTAAAAATCAAAATCGTGTTGATTGCAGTTATCTTCAACTCGTCGGGTTAACTCTCTTCATAAGGAAGATCTTCGAGTGTGAAAATGCTGACGTGTAGCGTATCAATTGAATTCAAATGAGCAGACGAAATTTGTTGATAAGAACCCGAGTTATATTGTATTCAAAAGAATTTTGATTGAAACTATGATTTGTTTCAAATATCAACAAAATAAGATAGCCAATTTGTTACCTGGACTCCTGCGAAAAAATCTTTGCTGGTGTTGTATGCTGTAGGTACACCGTCAGGACTTTGTCGAGCTCTCATACTACATGTCACCTGTTTGGTATTTAAAATATTATATATAGTTTTGATTGTACTTAAAACAAAAGGACTAGTTTGAATACTGTTATTTTCTCAGAATAATTTCGAAACTACAGTAGTTTGCCGATTTATCAATATCATTAAATCCATAAAAAGATCTTTTGCCTCTTCTATACTAATTAAGGAAGGAAAACAATATAACTTAAGAATTAAAGAAGGAAACAGTAAGCTTTGCACAAACATAACAAATATCCCACATCGGAACAACACTGATCGTTTCTTTTGACGACGCAGATATTGCGCTATAATTCTGCAATACAAATGCTATAATACAAACGGTTTGAAAGGCAGGAAAGGATAAAAACATGTGGTGTAAAATGTTTATAATAATTTTTAAAAAGTTGAATGTTAGACTCGCATCGGCAAAAGTATCGTTTATTTCAACAGGGATATAATTCGAATATTTTCATTGCCATATAAAAAAATCCAAACCAGGTTAATTGGTAAATCATATTTGTTAAAAATTGGATTAGTTTTCGCTCTCTCCATCGCGCTACAAATGACTTTTTGTCATTGTTATTTACAATACGATTAAGAATCTAAGAAATACTCATCAGCTAACCCAAAATCCGAGTACTTTATGATGTGTCTTCCAGTCTTTTCGATGAAGAACACCGTCAGTGTGTAGCTTGCTGTATGGAATGTTTCGCTTATAGGAGACTTGTTTGGTGTTAATAAACCAGGAAATGTCGAAGAAATATTGTTGGTATTCTGAAGGCATCGCGACTTGACATTGAAAAGCCAAACTTCTAAGTTCAGAGGTATAATTGAATGTAGGTATGAATGCTTTGACTCGTGGTAAAACGCTGAAAGTTATACTGAGACCTGCAAAGAGAAAAAAACAGCACATATCCGTATAAATTATACAATAGGGCAAATGTATCAATGTATAATGTGTTTAATCAAAGGCTAAATAGATTGCAGGTTTTTTGGGGGAATAAGTACAGCATTGATACAAACATTTTTGTTTTTGCTGATTTGATGTGTAATTCAGTCCCAATAATCCAAGTTGACAAAATTTAAATATAGAAAAATTCAAACGATTAAAAATAAGAATTGATGTTTGAACAAAACAATAAACAAAACAATTTTAAACATAATCAACTTCAACCAACAAACATTTACTTCAACGCAGGCAACTTAAAAGTGGCAGATGATATGTAAATACTGTATGACGGCATGAATCATGTTCCTTCCATTTGGGGGTTGAAAGAATTTAATTGCCTTGTAGCAAACAAAAATTGTTAGATTATTTAATAACATTATTTAACTATTTCAAAATAAAATATTGAATCATTGTCTGACCATTTCTGAATACTAATTAACCATGATATTGAAATGACTGAACATAAGTAGATAGTCTGAAAACGTAAAACTGTTCACGCCAGTGTTGAATCTGTGACAAATGTATACAACTTACGCTGACATGGCTCAAATCCAGTTTCTGATGAAGTCCCTGGTTGACATGGAGCTGGTGGTCCAACTGTATATAAAGAAAAACATCCTTTTTAATAATGACAGAGGGATATTGAAAGTTCTTTAGTCGAATAGCATAATATTAACGGTATCAATTTAACTGCACCAGATGAGCAATTTGACAATCAATATGTCTTAAGTGATGTTCGGGGCCAATATATTTAAAACCCCAAAACTTATCTTAAAAAAGGAATAACTTATACAATAATAGTAAACGCCGGTGAATCATAACTTTGTTAGGGAGATAAACTTCTCAATTTTGAAATAATTTGAAAAACGTTTTAATCGCACATTTTTAACTAGAGCTGTCCTCATGGCGGGACTTAAATCCCTCTGTATCCATTATAGCTGCTTTGAAAATGCAGTGTTGTAAATGCACCCGGCTTGTCTCAATTATTTATAATATATACATAAAAGTCTAAATTGAAAACAATGTTCAAACCTATGATTGCGTTGGATAAAAACTGAAACTTATATACGTGTGCATACAAAACAAATTTCTTGGAAGGGGGGTCTAAATACAGCACAAACAAACTTTTCCAAAAGACCAAAAAAGTGAAAAAAGTATATTTTAACAAAACGCATTCGACTAGCAAGTCGAACAACTGATGTTCTTAAATCCGGCTGACTGCCATTTGGTGATTGCCAAATAAACAGACCACCAGATGTAACAGAATGGATCTTATCATTAATGTATTACCAAACAGAAAACAATAAACTTGCAGAACAGATGGTATACTGCAAACATGAGTTGCATAAGTTTGTACACAATATCCGTACTTCGACAATTAATGTCTCTTCAGTGATGTTAGGAATCGAAATGGTATTTGAAAGGCCATATAATTTACCTCAATTTATGATAGACTCTTGAATTTAGAAAGAGTCGAAATATGATGAACGGATCATATAAACCCGAAGGCAAATATAATACAAGCCCAAACGAAAAAAAAAATAAACAAGTCTAAATTGAAAACAACGTTCAAACCTATGATTGCGTTGGATTAAATTACCTGTACAATAGCGACCTGGGCATGCTGGAATTGCTTTCAAGTAGAACACGTTAAAGTCATTGCAGTTTTGTGCTTCAACTTGGAAAGTGCTTTCACAACATGATAGAAATCCTCTCTGGCATGCGTTTAAAGTTATCCTTTGTCCTTGCTCTGGAAGAGATCCTGTTAAAAGATGTGATCATCGCCTGCTGTATTAAAATTATTTTTTTGTTTGTTGATAGGAACTATTTCATAAATGCACATATTTTATACGAAAATAAAGACAACTAGACTTTGTAATTGCTAGCAATAACGGACGGCACCCTCTTTCCAAAATTGCCAGGTTAACGACAGTCGTTTTGAAAATTCAAAAGTCAAAAAGCGCATGTACACATGCCAATTTGCATTGTTTAAAAGTCTCATTAATTATATAAGTTTGGATTTTTATTTTTATTCTGTCATTTGTTATACGAAAAAGACAACCAGATTTGTTATTGTTAGCAATAACGAATAGCGCCACGTTCCACAAATGAACATGGTAACGGCAGTCATTTTGTAATATTTCAAAGTCAAAACCCACATGTACACATGCCTATTCACATTGTTGTTCTTTTTTACATTTTTGCTGTTTCCATTGCAATTGTGACCATTTAGGAAATTCCAAAGTCGTTGCATTATAATTGCAGTAAACATAATTTTAAAAAAGAATGCCGAACAATCGTTTGGGAACCAGTATTTTAAAACAATGGCTTGCCGATGTGAAAACCTCTTCAAGGAGCAAAGTTTGATAAATTAGGTAAGAAATATATAACTTGGTCTCACAATTGAATAATTAATAGTATCATGAATATTATGTTATTCAATTCCAGGCATGACGTTAAGCATTTGTATAAATAGAGAAATATGATTAGAGAGAAGCAGATTTGATATATGGGTGGCCCTGGTCTTGGAGACGAATAAACATATCGAACTGTTAATTGAATACACATATGTTGCCGTATAGAAATAATCGGGAAAGTGTAATCAATGTTTAACTGTAGTTATGTATGAAAACAAAATTGTAACATAAAAAGTACTTCCAATTCAATGTTAACCTCTTGATGAGTTCAATGCATGTTTTATTGATCATATAAAAGTGTGAAACACTGGCGAAAAATATACAAACTAATTGTTAAAAAATCAAAACAAAATGTATCGATATTTCGTACTGAATAGCAAAAATAATAGAGTCTAGTTTTCTTTCTATAATTGTAGCTCGTACAGTAAGTTCTATATATATATTGTTCAATAAAGTACATACTATTAGATGTATGCATGTATGTACTATCTTGATACTATAGTTTCGACAAATGTTCGAGAGTGATATGAAATTTATAGCGCTAAATGACCTGCTCACCTTGCTTCATATATCTCTAAAAATCAATGAGGTTATGAACTAAAACTACATACCGTTTAACCACACTGGATACAATGATCCGCATCTTAATATGGCTGGACATTCAGTAGCAATGTTTCCATTTTCCGGAATCCTGTACCATCCCTCTCTAAGTAGTCTACGATCGCATAAATCAGGATCATTTGGACCAAGAGCATAATTTACGGAACGAGTTGGCTCGTCAAGAAGGCGATTGTTTCCTGGATTGCATGGATCTTGGCAAAGAATACCTATTTAATGAATTAGGCACTTAGTTTATCAATCAAATTAAGAATTAAGATAATAATAAATTGATAAATATCAAAACATGCACCGACTTATGTTACCAGTCCCATTCCAAACCTCCATAAAATCAAGACATAGCAAGGACAAAACAACAATAAATAAGTTCATGACAAATAAATCAAGCCCATTAACTTGAAGAAAAGCGTTTTAAACATACCACCAAATAAGTCACGCATACAGTAGAAAGGAATATTCAATAAGAAATGAAGTAATAAAAAGTATTTCACTAATAATTAATGTTCACTTTTAAAATTTTGTGGAAATATATTTAATCCTGTATATTCATAATTCATCAAGTCAAAATCATTGCTTTATAATAACTTAAAAAAAGGTAAATCTAAAATTTACTCATTATAAGATGACTTGCAATCTACCTGTTTATTAAACACTCTTCATAACATGAGCCTGTTCTTACAACTATTGATAACATCTGTATAAATTGAACATTGGCAAAAGGAAATACTAGTATGCTTTTTTTTTTTCATAAAACCATTTAAGAATTTATAGTGTTTCGATGTTTTTGTTGTTGTTCAAAATGGTATTTACAAATTGATTGATAGATTAAATTCATTTATGTCACTGAACACAATAAAAATATCTCAAAAGGTTTGTATATTCTATTTTTTTAAAAAGCTAAAAGACAAAAAGATCAAATATTTGGCAAGTCAAGGAAATGTAAAAACGTAACAATGTAAGTGGCTTTAACACCCCACCCCACCAAAAAAAAAATAAGATAAAATGACCTAACAAGTTTACCCAAATTAAAAATGATCAATGATGTACCCTTTGAACTAAAAGTCCACTAGAAGCGGTATAGACCCAGTGGCAGTTATCGAAATTAGGACTTTTTTATATTGCGATTTATTGAGTAGCAGTACGAAAATAAAAGTACCTAGATGTACCTGTAATTAAATGTAAAACCCTTTGATCTTACCTTTTATGAAAAGAATCCCTATGAAAACATAGATCCACATGATTCAGTTTTAGTCATTCAGTTCGTAAATGACTTGTTTTTGCGCGTTTTCGATGTATATCTGTTCGATATCTGATTGCATTTTGTAATTTACAATGAGTTAAGAAATACCATTGCAATTTCCTCAACCGATTAAAAATCAAAGTACACTACAAGGATGTTTTTGCAATCATTCTCACGATATTATTTTACGAATTGATATTGTCGATAATGGACTTGCTAATGTTTAATAGAAATACAAGTCGTTAGATTAACAGTCAATAACTCAAAGGCCTAAAGTATTTTCATTTTTACTAATTGATGTTTAAACTTGTGTACATGCATGGTTAAAAGTACAACTTTGTGAGGTTATATAAAATAAGAAAATAACCTTCCAAAGGTATTTTCAAACGCAGACTATATAATTTACGTAGTATATATTAATACAAAACTTCTAATAATAGGTCAAGTACTAACAAGTACTTGATGTTGATGCAGCAAAGTAAGTGCCACTTATGGTATTACAAAATATTGTAATTAAAGTTACATAACTCGGAAGTCTGCCGGAATCGACAAAAAGTTTGATTATATGACTATATATTTTCTGTTTTCTCATTGGCTAAAAGCATACTAGGTAATCCTCCTTAATAAAACATTATATTCACCCGGAAGAAATCTCTGGAGGGTAATATAAGATTTGGAACAGCGTCCGTGTACCTAAATATAGTTATTCCAAGGCTACGTCAATGACGTCAATATTCTTGTTTTCGGTGTATTGTTTTTACTAAACTTTATTGACTATTTCAACTTTATGAAAGTTAACAACTACAAAAGCAGATGATATATTTAGTATATAAACAGGGAGCCATTTTAAAAGTATCCTGGGCAAAAACTAGAAAATTGGAGAAGGATAAAATATCATATAATAAAACAATTGTTGACTTTGATTTCAGTTGAAACAATAATTTATCAACCCCAGAGATGCTACATTCACCCTCGGCCGTTGGCCTCGGTGAACATTCTATCTCTGGGGTTGATAAATCATTGTATCAACCTCATTAAAAGTCGATAATTGTATAATGTCTTATGGACTAGCATGTGTCGTCGTGTGGTTTTGTTGTCGCTAAATATTATCTCCAATACGCATCTTTAGGAACTTTACGCAATAGGGGTCAAATGGCGAAAAGTAACAACTGATTGGGTTACGAGGGTAAGGATCATTCATTTGCTTGAACATGAACTTTGTCATTGCCGATTAAGAGCTTGGCATATTGCAGTTGTGTCCTGTAGGAGAATTTGAGACAATGGGAGAACCTCTAAATGTTTGATTGGTGAGGATATTGCGCATTTAATTTACTTCAGTCATATTCAATTTGGTATTTAGTATTAATGTTGTCGGATGTGTTTATTTACGCATGCTCTTGTAGTGTTGTAGCAGTTCTGGTTTTGCCTTGTGTTTGGTAGGTTTTGTTTTTGTGTTTTTGTTTTGTTCATGATTTTGTAATCAGCTGCAAACACACTATATCAGGAGGAATACATAATTACTTCTGGGTGATAACGTATAGGAATTCGCACTTAATCAATCGAATGTACCCATGAAAAGAAAACGAATATTGACTATTGCCTGTTAAAATCTACAAATGACCTGCTTCGGATAAAAATCGGTCTTATGCAAGTGCACGTATACGTGTGCATGTATAATACTTTGATTGATATTGGAACATTCAAAAACGAAATCAAACATGAATTTTGGTTATGTTATGTAGGGTTCTTGACACTTTTATACTTTCCGTACATATTTTTTTAACCCGATATAGGTTGACAGATGTATTGATATTCATTTGCGGAAGGTCGGTTTCTATCCAACGCAGCTCAAATAACGCTGACTTTTCAAATTACGCTGACTTTTCACAAACAACATGGAAGTAAATTATATGTATAGTACCTGTTCTACACTTCAATCTTTTTTAGTACTTCATTGATGTTGTTATATATAAATGACAATAACCCAAAGGGTTGATTGGGGTATGAAAATATAATCATGCGCACATCCGACAGTTAATTAAGTTCGATAATGCCAAAAAGCACCCTCCCCCTCCAAAAAAAAAAATACAAAAAAAGTAAAACAAATGTGCAAAAAAACCCAAGAACAAAATTAACCAAACTAAAAAAAAATCAAGAACAAAATTAACCAAACTTAAAAAAAAACCAGAACAAACAAAAGCGACTACAAGAATAAGAAGAAGAAAAAACAAACCTTATATAGATGTATATAGTATGTGTCGTGTACACGTTATGTGACTTGATTCATTGCTCCGGGTCATATCATGAATACCACAACTTATACTTGTCATTGATTTATTTTTCAACACAGTGTAGTACACTCTGAATTGTGTTGAAAGAACTTGACAACTAATGCAGGCCAAGTTAAAGACAAGATCTGATTTAAGGTCCGTGTTATTGATAGTATTGTTCAAAAGATCAATAAAAGAGTTGAACATGTCGAGTTCTGTGACATTAATTTGTCTTGCCCTTTTTTTTTTTTTTATTCTTCATCAGTTGTTTCTCTATGAACAATTGACCAATACCATAATTTGAACCGTCCTTTTGAATAAGAAACTGTTCATTTTCATTATTATTATATGTTCTTTTTTTTTTCTTTCTGGTCAGTTCATAGTGTGCTAAAATTATAACGAAAATTTCCGTCACTGTTTGCAGAAAAAAAAGATCAGAACAGAAATATAAATCCTATAATCATGATAATGCAGGTATTGGAACAACAAAATTGTAATACTTCATCAGAGTTTATTTGATAGCATTAAAGCAGCCGTCAAGCTTCCTTGATAATCTGTATTTTCACATGCCTTACCGCATACAGTGTTCGACTTTTGCACATTACCAAACATCATTTTGTCGACTATACTGAAAACAGCGAACTATATTAAAATAAATATATATTGAGAACATTTTAAAACTCTCTCTTTCTTTTGCGCGCGCTTTATTTCCAATCTAAAACAACAGCAACCAATTTTTGTATTTTAAATTTGAAAGGAGACCCCTATCGAGTATGAACATGCAAATAATAAAACAAATTTGACATCTTAGGGAGCTACTATTTGATATTTATGGGTGGCGGGGTGGGCTAGGATGAAATTTGAATAGGCAGGATAGGAGTTTTGAGTAAAAAAAAGGCAGGATGAGACACTTGCAAAAAAAAAGTCAGGATGACAATTTAGGTAATAAAAAAAGTCAGGATAAACTAAAAAAAAAAAATGCAGGACCAATTAGAGTGAAAAATAAAAAGGCAGAACAGAGATTACAACTAAAAAAAAAATGCAGGACAAAATTTGTCATCCTAGCCCCCCATAAAAATCAAATGGTAGCTCCCTTATTAATCACCGGTAGGTAAATCTTCGAATGCAAGTTGACTCTCCTTACTGTAAACGTTGATGTTTTCACTCGGAATGTCATACAGTGTAATCAGGCGTTTACATATATATGAGAGGATAGAACGACATCAAGTTAGTAGGAAAAACAGAATTTACCAAAAAATTATACCTTCAATCGCAGGAACCGTCAAAGTTATGTCTACTTTTATACTTACTACTTTTAAAACTGCATTGTGTGCCCTTTTGGTCCATTCCAACCAAACGATAATACACTTGCATCAGTCTCTTTTTTATTTCTAAGAAACATGGTTAACAAATGCACAAGGATTGGTCAACTTGGTAATTATAAAATTGTCTCTGTTATCGACTACAACATTTGGGACGCATTCACACAATTTAACGACTTTTGTCTGATTTTTCTCTCTCTGTTTAATACGCATATGTTTGATTATGGAAAACACTGCACTGAAGTACGTCCATTATTCATTTTTCATTATTCAAAATTCAATAATGAATAATGAATACACTTATTCACTATTCAACATTTAGTAATGAATAATGAATAATGAAATAGTTTATATTTCAGTATTCAAGTTGAAAAGTGAATAATGAAATAGAAAATTTATTTTTTGACTGTGACACTATATCCCGTATTTCTGAATTCTTCATTTTTGTGATATTTAACAAATATTCAATTAATATAAGAAAAATAAATCAAAACACTCTTTGAAATGTTTATCTTTATTAATTTATTTAATTTCGGAGGATAAACTAGTGGGTTTCCCCAACTATTTTTAACAGAAATTCCTTGTTTTAATGAATGGACAACCTGAATACCAAAACATATATAAAAATTAAAATTCTATACAATGTATTTTTTTCACTGGATCTTTGCTATTCTTCATCCCCTGATTATAGATATAACTTGTCGATTGTGCCGCAATGCCCATAAGAGGGGTAACGGTGGACATAAATGCCAAAATACGCGTGAAAATTAAGAAATAGCCAATTTTGAATAATGGAATGGACTGCTGCATCCCTTCAGACCCTAATTACAGATATACCTTATACGTCATTCGAAAGATTATAAATAGAGGAATAAAAGGTATATAGTCAATAGGTTCCACAACGCCTATTAGAGGAGTTACGGAGGACCTAAATGTCGAAATACGCGTGAACATTAAGAAATAGCTTATTTTGAATAATGAAATGGACTGCTGCGACCATTCAGCCCCTAATTACAGAGAAACATTATACACCATTCGAAAGCTTATCGATAGAGGAACAAAATGGTTATAATCAGTATGTGCCGCAATGCCCATTAGAGGGGTTACGGAGGACCTAAATGCCAAAATATGCGTGAAAATTAAGAAATAGCCAATTTTGAATAATGGAATGGATATTTTGAATAATGGAATGAACTGCTGTGACCCTTCAGCCCCTAATTACAGATATACCTTATACGTCATTCGAAAGATTATAAATAGAGGAATAAAAGGTATATAGTCAATAGGTTCCGCAACGCCTATTAGAAGAGTTACGGAGGACATAAATGTCGAAATACGCGTGAACAATAAGAAATTGCTTATTTTGAATAATGGAATGGACTGCTACGACCATTCAGCCCCTAATTACAGAGAAACATTTTACACCATTCAAAAGCTAATATACAATTAAACAAAAGATATATAATCAATGTGTGCCGCAATGCCGTATTCAAAGGATAGTTAGGACCAGAATCTTAAAATATGCTTGAAAAAATACCAGTAAAAACTTGTACTGCCAACTGATGCCCCCCTACCTACATTTTTGTACATGCTTGGAATTTTAGTGAGAAAGAAGCATGAACTTTCATTGAAAATATTTTGTCTCTATATATGTGTTGTAATTAATAATGGGATACTGTACTAAAACCAAATTTAAAAGAAAATATTTGAACTAATAGAAATCATAACCTTTGATGTATATTTAAAGTTAATTCCCTATATCAACCATCTGTATAAGTTTCATTCGATCAAGCAAGATAAATCTGTGCTACTATTCTGGATACCATTTTTAGCTCACCTGGCCTAAAAGGCCAAGTGAGCTTTTCTCATTACTTGGCCGTCGTCGTCAACTTTTACAAAAATCTTCTCCTCTGAAACTTCTGGGCCAAATTTAACCAAAATTGGCCACAACCATCATTAGGATATTTAGTTTAAAAATGTGTCCGATGACTCCACTTGCCAACCAACATGGCCGACATGGCTTAAAACAGAACACAGGAATGAAATGCAGGTTTTGTCTATTATTTTGAAAGCTGATACTAACAGAGGCAATAGAGAAAAAAAGTCAGATAGAAAGTGGCCGAATTGTTCAAAATGATGAGATCTACCTATTGTCTATTTATTTCAAAACTGTCAGACGATTTCTTTTAGGAGTTATTGCCCTTAAATGAGTAACATAAGACAGTAACCATACCTTTATTCTATTGACCCAAAAATGAACAGGCTTACTCCGTTGTTTTAAAAGAGGCGATGACTCTGCAGCTAGATTATTCAACAAAAAGGTACGTGGACATCTACAAATATTACCGTGTAATGCAAGAAAATGACAAACCTGCTCCAGATTATCTTTAGATATTACTGTTAGGTCATCAGTAAACGGAAGAACTGTTTCTCTCTCTTTTTCTCGTGGCATTACTTGAAACCAAAAAGCTTCATACATCTTGAAACATGATCAAAACTGAAATGTGGTATTCAACATGTAGGGCAAAACGTGAGTTTTTCAAACGAAAAAAAAAAAAAAACATCTTTTTACCTTCCGCAGACCTAACAAATTCAAAAGATCAATTTACCAATATTTAGAAAAACACAAACACAAAACTAAATTATTAAAATTCTAAGCCCTTCAAACTGTCAAAAAACAACCAAGCCACTCACATTAACAATTAAAAGATTCCCGTAAAAGTTACAAACTGTCTTGGATTAAACGACTACAGACAGCGTATTCCCTAGGTCTAAATGACAATATCATTGACCAAGGGAACATATCGAAAACTTTATCTATAAAGGGTGGATTTTATATTTTGAGACTGTCTCTTTTTCTCAAGCATAGATTTTTCAAAGAATTTTGCAAAAAACTAAAATTTTAGCTCAAAATGTTATAATTTTATCAATATTCAAAAACTTACCAAATTTTTCTTCTTTCTTCTATATTTCTTCATTCTAACCATTGATGCAAAAGAACAAAAGCTCAGGCAAAAATATCTCTGCACTTGTTTAAATATTTATCAAGGACAAGAGATAATCCCAAATGAGCAATCGTTTTTATTCTGCTGTACAATCTTCATCAGTCCTGAAGCAATAAAAGAATCATAAGATAAAATTTTAGCTTGAATCAATTAGTAACTTAAAGGAGAGCTAAAATTTTAGCTGGTTCCTTTCCAGAATAAAAGCTAAAATTTTAGCTTCCAAAAAGATAAAATTTTAGCTTTGCAGAAAATTGATAAAATTTTAGCAAACATAAAAAGATAAAATTTTAGCAAACATAAAAAGATAAAATTTTAGCATTATTGACGGAACATAATATTGTTACATACAGTTACAGGTATTATAACATTGATGACAGCATTACGGCTCTTAACCTAAGACTAATTGGTTGCTGGTTGCTTAATGTTCAGTGGCAAATAGTTCATGCATTTTCAGGACATGAACAAATTAACAGACAAAAAGTAGGTCCTGTAATAGGACTTGACAGGATGAAATTTGGACTATCACTGGCAGGTAGATGGATAGGTCGTAGGTTTAGAAATTTGACATTGCAAGAAGCCACCTATGGACCGCTCACAAAGTTGTAGGTCCTTCAGGTACAGAGTGCATGGCACCCTCTCTACATGAGGCTTCAGATTAAACGTCCTCATGCCTACCAGATGTGACTACAAATTTATAGTATATCATGCATATTATTGGTATAAACAAACAAGTGGCTATACATGAAAATGGACATTAGGTCATGACATTAACAATAATAAATGCTGAACTATTCCTCATGATTATTGGTATGAACAAACAAGTGACTATACACTGTATGAGAAACTGGACATACAGTCATTCGCTGATTCACAGACATTGACAGTGATAAATGCTACAAAATATCCTTAAAATTACCAATTCAGGGGCAGCAACCCAACAACAGGTTGTCTGATTTGTCTGAAAATTTCAGGGCAGATATATCTTAACTTGATGAACATTTTTACCAAAGACAGATTTGCTCTAAATGCTTTAGTTTCAGAGATATAAGCCAAAAAGTGCATTTTACCCCCAAGTTCTATTTTTAGCCTTGTCGGCCATGTTGGTTGGCAGGCGGGGTCATCGGACACATTTTTAACTATATACCCTAATGATGATTGTGGCCAAGTTTGGTAGTTTCAGGAGAAAGAATTGTGTAAATAATTACAAAAATTTACGAAAAATTGTTAATAATTGACTATAAAGGGCAATAACTCCTTAACAATGCTTAAGGGGTCAATTGACAATTTTGGTCATGTTTGACTTATTTGTAGATCTTACTTTGCTGAACATTATTGCTGTTTACAGTTTATCTCTATCTATAATAATATTCGAGATGATAACCAAATGAAAAACTGCAAAATTTCCTTAAAATTACTAATTATGGGGCAGCAACCCAACAACGGGTTGTCTGATTTGTCTGAAAATTTAAGGGCAGATAGATCTAAACCCGTTGAACACTTTTACCACTTGTCAGATTCGCTCTAAATGCTTTAGTTTCAGAGATATAAGCCAAAAACTGCATTTTACCCATATGTTCTATTTTTAGCCATGTCAGGCATCTTGGTTGGCAGACAGGGTCGTCGGATAAATTTTTAAAACTAAATACCACAGCAATGATTGTGGCCAAGTTTGGTTAACTTTGGCCAAGTGGTTTCAGAGGAGAAGATTTTTTGTAAAAGTTAATTAACGACGATGGACACCAAGTGATGAGAAAAGCTCACTTGGCGCTTTGGGCAAGGTGAGCCAAAAAACTTAACAGTGACCAATGTTCCATGAAAATGAAGTCAAGGTCAGATGATACATGTACCTGCCAGACAGACATATACACCTTAAAACCATTCCATACACCAAATAAAGTTGACCTATTGCTTATAGTACTCTAAAATCAGACCAAAACACAAAAACTTAACATTGACCAATGAACCCAGAAAATGAAGTAAAGGTCAGAAATACCTGCCAGACATACATATACACTTTACACCTTTTCCATACACCAAATATAGTTGACCTATTGCTTATAGTACTCTAAAAACAGACCAGTCCACAAAAACTTTACATTGACCAAAATGCAATGAACCATGAAAATGAGGTCAAGGTCAGATGAAACCCGCCACTCTGATATGTACACATTACAGTCATTAACCAATTGCTTAAAGTACTTGAAAAACAGACCAAAACACAAAAATTTAGGCCTAAATTAAAATATTGTTTGTTTGCCCTTTACCGACTGAAATTTTTTTATTTGTATTTACCGGCAATTTTTTTTTTTTTAAATTGATTTTTCGTTCCTACCGAAAATCTTATATTTGTATTTACCGCTCAAAACTTTTTTTACCGGAATCCTTAGGTTTTATCTTTCCTGTATAAAGTTTAGTCCATTTAGTATCACGGGAGCGTTTGACATGATCACTGGCATTGGTTTGAAATGGATGTTGTAAGTTTGGAAAGCATGATGAACGTTGCCCTGTGTGTCTCAATACTTGAAGATCAGGATTCATTGAAGAAAATGTTGGTCCAAAACAAAATTATCAAATTTTGTACAAAGGAAATTTGGGAAGATGTTGTAGGGGCTGCTTTTGGTGATCCAATCACGAAATCCCGGACTTAAATTTGGCATTTCCCAAGCTTAAATTTTTCCCATCTTCCCCACATCAAAATGTCTAGATCCCGAATCCATGTTTTATAATTTTACCCCTATTACCGAATTCCTGGACCTACAAAGGGTCAATTCTGGAGTCCCAATAAAAGGCCTACCCCTAGCCAGTCCTCCTCCCCCTCCCCAGCCAGTCCTGTTTTCCTCAAATTTAAGTCAATTCTGGGTAAATATTTCCCATGAAAGGTGATTAACAAAAAAATTATTTCGAAATCAAATTAAAAAAGAACAACTTACATTAACTTGACATATCATATATATCATGAACCAAGGGCCTATAAAGTGGAGATTAATTGGCAGTAAAATCGCCAAGTTTTTCCATACAGACCATTTATAAATGTCATGTAAAATACAAGTTTCAAGTCTTGTAGCATTTTTATATGGAACAGACCTTAACCCGCTCTCAATGGATTTAAAGAACTAGAGGCTCCAAGGAGCCTGTGTCACTCACCTTATATTTTTATTTTACAATTGATGCATGAAATAATGCAGCCTTTAATGGCTTTATACATTTGCTTTAGTTTCAGAGATATAACATGTAAAGTCAAAAACAGCATTTTCCCCCTAAGTTCTATTTTAGCCATGTCGGCCATCTTGATTGGTGGGCGGGGTCATCGGACACATTTTTTAAACTAGATACCCTAGTGATGATTGTGGCCAAGTTTGGTTAAATTTGGCTGAGTAGTTTCAGAAGGGAAGATTTTTGTAAAAGATTACAAAAATTTACGAAAAATTGTTAAAATTGACTATAAAGGGCAATAACTCCTTAAGGGGTCAATTGACCATTTTGGTCATGTTGACTTATTTGTAGATCTTACTTTGCTGAACATTATTGCTGTTTACCATTTATCTCTATCTATAAAAATATTCAAGATAATAACCAAAAACTGCAAAATTTCCTTAAAATTACTAATTCAGGGGCAGCAACCCAACAACGGGTTGTCTGATTCATCTGAAAATTTCAGGGCAGATAGATCTTAATCTGATGAAAATTTTCACCCCTGTCAGATTTGCTCTAAATGCTTTAGTTTCAGAGATATAAGCCAAAAACTGCATTTTACCCCTATGTTTTATTTTTACCATCTTGGTTGGCAGGCAGGGTCATCGGACACATTTTTTTAACTAGATACCCTAGTGATGATTGTGGCCAAGTTTGGTTAAATTTGGCCCAGTAGTTTCAGTGGAGAAGATTTTTGTAAAAGTTAACGAACGACGACGACGGACGCCAAGTGATGAGAAAAGCTCACTTGGCCCTTTGGGCCAGGTGAGCTGAAAATAAGACAATAGACGACTTTCAAGTTATGTTCTTCACCGGAAAAAATCGTCAATCATGCGCGCCTTAATAACGTCATTTACCAGATAGAGGGGATTGCTGGTATCCCTGCACTGTTAATGTTCATCAAGCATCTTACATGTCTTAGTGATCATCATTGTGCAGGATAAACTAGAAATAATCTTTGTTTCGTAGGTACTTGATCACAATTCCCTAATGATAGCAGTGCTGCTGGTCAATTATAAGAATTTAATTTGCCTAATAACTCGTGCAATATAGCATCATATTTTTCTAACCACTGGCTCAACATGGGACGATGCTCCCTAAACGCATGATTGATGTTCACAAAACCAAAGTTTTGACGGAAATGAATCGAACTCGAAAGTTGTCTATTGCTTAGTATTAGCTCTTTCAACTTGTTGCAAGACGTCGATGGGGAATGCACTGCTTGGCAGTGGCTTTATATTCTAGTCAAATATTGAGATTCTTTTAAAATTGTTAGTATGTGAATAAAACATGCTTCAGATATATATCTTGTACTCGTTTTATTTATGACAGGAATTGAAATATCATTCTGTATATTATTTCAGTCTTCCAAATTAATATAGAAAGATTACATGTATGATAAACAATAAGTTATTAAAATCTAAAATATAT
Source organism: Mytilus coruscus (assembly GCA_017311375.1). Classification (NCBI taxonomy): domain Eukaryota; kingdom Metazoa; phylum Mollusca; class Bivalvia; order Mytilida; family Mytilidae; genus Mytilus; species Mytilus coruscus. Next base: position 74,835,651 of record CM029598.1, on the reverse strand, counting down.
ATATATATATGACTTTGAAATTAGTGAATCTTGATCAATCTTGCAATGCCTTTCTTTTCTTATACTTCAATCAAGAGCAGAATGATTCTTCAAGCCCTCTGTTTGGTCTGCAGCACTAGTTAGAATCCCCAGTTTCTATGTGCTTAGAGAGACTGGTAATGATCCATTGTGCTATTTTGCACTGTGACTCCCAACATGCAGATATGTTATAAACTAACTAGCGTTCTACTGTGGTTGGTTAAGGCACATAGGGTGCATATACTACAATGTGCATACTAAAAAGCAGATGATGCATATGAAAGGATCTAAAGATATTTTAAAGAAGATACCTAACAAAGCATACATAAACAAAAGCAGTACAGACAAAAATGATATCATGCAGATTTCATATCTATCAAATAAAATAAAATATTTTACCTACCTGCCTCCCCATGACAAAAAATGTACCATGCCAAGTTATTTTTTGGCAAAGAAAAATGAAATATTTTACCTACCTACCTACAGTCAGGGGTACTACTTGTACAAGTTATTTTCATTTACCTGAGGGAGTAAATATTAATATAAATATAAGTAAATTTGTAAGATACTTATACAAGTGTATTTTATTTACTTGTATAGGTAAATTGTTTTATTGGCTTAGTTAACTTATGTCCCTTTAAGGCAGATTCCAAATAAGAAAGTTAAAAATTCCCAAAATTATGTTTAACAAAATCAACACCAATGAAGTTCTGTTTTGAATACATGTTATACTTATATACATGATATAAGTAAACACTTTTGACAAAAAATAGATCTATTCACATTATATTTTTAAAATAAAGAACACCCTAAAAAAATGTTGCTATCATAACAAAATTGACAGACAATTTGACGGAAAATTCTTATGTTAGCAACACAAACAATCCTGATATCTTCAGTATTTTCAAGGTGTGGATGTATATCTTGCTTAATTTTGAAAGGCAAATTGGAATAAAATATTTCTTAACATCTGCACCAATAAAAAAGGAATTGTAATAACTTTAAAAAAGGATTATCTTGGAGTTGCTAACATAAGATTTGACAGACATGAACAATGCTGCTAACATAAGATTTGATAGAAATGAAGTTGTTGCTACATTTGTAACATAAGAATTGACAGACTTTATTGTTGCTAACATAATATTTGACGGACTTTTTCGTTGCTAACATAATATTTGACAGACTTTTTGTTGCTAACATAATGTTTGACGGACTTTTTTGTTGCTAACATAAGATTTGACGGACATTATTGTTGCTAACATAAGATTTGACAGACTAAATAGTGTTGCTAACATAAGATATTGACGGACTTGTTGCTAACATAAGATTGTGCTAACATAAATAAATTTGACGGTCAATATATATTTGAGATTTTTAACTAACATTGGAGATCTTATCCTAGTTGAACGTCATATTAGGAACTCCTGCAAAATACCGCCGCCTGACATTTAACAAGATTTCAACCCAGGACAGATAACTCTAATTTGTAGCACATCAAATGTTGCTAACATAAGATGACAAGTTTGACAGAACTTATGTTAGCAACAGATTTGATAAAACTATATATTGATTAAATAAAGTAAATTGAAAGATCCAAAATGTGTATGTTTAATGTACATTATGAAATACAATTTTAACAGGCTTATATACAGTCCGCCAAAAGTTAAGCACCACCTATTTATAACTGGCAATATTTTTTTAACTATTGCGAAAAAATATTTATATTTGGTGTTATGAATTGCCTATAACATACACTAAGAAAATTCATTACAACCAAAAAAAATAAACTCTGATAAACCCGCAAAGCAACGTTTTGTTAAAGGTCATCTGCACTTTTACAAATACACTGTTTCGATGCCTTTAAATCATCTTCCTACTGTACCGCGTACAGGTGAAATTTGACCTTCACCAAGTCACTGTGAAATATAGCAAGGCGTAAGTTATCTGTGACTGAACGTTGACAAGCAATTGACATGCCAAATGCCGGTAGGAGCACTAGGAGCATAGGTAACCATTTCAACGCTAATCACACCGTCATTGTCAGATTTTACAACGTCATGTTGACGCAGGAACTGTAAATGATAGACCAAGGTCCGGAAGACCCCGTTTAACTAACTATCGTGACGACAGACTGCTAATTGGTCGTGCTAAAGCCAACCCATTTACTCCTGTCCCACAGCTTAGACACTACTGGCCTCCAGGTGGTCGTGTTAGTGTTCGAACGTTGGTTCGTCGACTTCATAGAGGATACCTAAGAGCACGTCGTGTTGTCAAGAGACCTGCCCTAACAGTCAGGCACCGTATAATCAGTTTTCAAAGGGCTAATGACCATCGACGCTGGAACATGAGAAGCTGGCAAAATGTTCATTGGTCAGATGAGAGTCGGTTTCTGTTACGACCAGTAGACCGCAGAATACGAATTTGGCGGAGAAATAAAACTGCCTATGACCAAAACAACATTTGCCCAACGACTGCATTTGTTGCTGGTGGTGTAACAGTATATGGTTTCTTCTCATACTGTTGTAAGCTGGGTATGCATATTTTGCAGGGTAACATGAACAGACAGACATAATGGAATTTGTGCTTAGAAACATTGTAGCCCCTCATTTTTATAATCTACCACTTGCGTCAAGACCCTTGTACATGGACGACAACGATAGACCACACAGGGCAAGGATTGTAACCGAGTACAAAGAGCAAGACGCCATTGACACTATCTTTTGGCCTTCTATGTCTCCAGACATGAACCCTATCGAACATGTCTGGGACGGCATTGGCAGGAATCTCAATCCCAGAGATCCACCTTTGCAAAATCTTGGCGATTTAGGAGGGGCAATTGTTGATGAATGGAATAAATCTGCTCAAATAAGTTCAGAAGGCTTGTACAGAGTATTAGACGCCGTGATATGGAACTGTACCGGAAGAGAGGTGGTTACACATCCTATTGACTCAAATATAGACATTAATTTTGCCGAACATACCAAAGATTATTTGTAGAGACTTTTAATGATATTGGGTAATTAATTGTTGTAAAAAAATAAAATCACAGTGAAACTTAAATTCTGTTTCTGATTTGTGTAATTTTCACGATTTCTATGAACGCCAAATTCAAATGCACAGAACCTGCATAAGTTACCAAACTTAAGTTGATGGTTTGTTTATGGTGTATGTTAGCAAAATTGCTACATGAATATTTTCTCGTCTTCGAGGATTAACTGATTTTTTTAAATGAAAAAATTTTGATGCAATAAAAATAGGTGGTGCTTAACTTTTGGCGGACTGTATATAAGTACCTACAATGATGTGGCAAGATTTTATGAACATGTTGCTATCATAACATTAATTGACAGACGAGCATCTAATAAGCAAGGTATTTGAAATTGAAAAAATATATATCACAGATGTTTTTAACAAAAGAAAAGCAAAAGATTTGGAAACAGGGATGTTTGAATAATTAATCAGACTTCACTAATAAAAACCATTATACTAGTGTCAACTTAAAGCATTGTAAAACATAAACCTCGTGTCAAAAATGGAAGTAATTTCAACAAACATTTCACATTTTCAACTTGTTTTGATAATTTCTATTTTAATGGAAACAATCATATCCAATAATTGGTTTTCTTGCTTTATTTAACATTACTTTTCAATAAAACATTCACATATTATCATTCAAATAACAGTTAGTATTATTGTTCTTAATTTGTTCTTTTTGACGGAAATTTTCTTTTCTTTATGGAATCTGCCTTAAACATTCAGATTTTTTTACTTATACAAGTAGAAAGTCATACTATCTTCTTTTCTTGAATTTCTCAGGACTTCTTTGCTCAAATGAAATTTTTAATTGTCTGTCCTTTGCAGTTGTCTTTACTAATCATTAAACCATTGTCGTGACGTCAGCCTATTCATTTACCGTGGATTCTTTTTCTAGAATCAACGCTTTCTAAATCTGTCGTTGAAATGAGCTCACCAAATTACATTCAATTGTTTCTTTTGTGTGCCTAATTTCATTAAGTTTGAATTGGCTAATTTACTGATTTCTGTTCACTAATGGAATTAATTTAAAAACTTACCTTAAATTTTTGTAGATTTTATATGCCTTCACTGGGATTCGAACCCTTTGTTGAAATCTGTTATGTGTGACTGGCATCAACACATCGACAAAATCTCTCGGCTACCAATTGGTTGCAATTTAGATGTCTATTATATACATGTAAATGAGCATATGATACACATCGGTACAACAAACACACAGAGCTTATACCTTTATATATACATAATAGGCAATTGTTTAGTATAAGCTGGTAGCCGCGAGCTCGAGGTTAACATGGTTATAATGAATGAGTCAAGATAAAGGTAGAGTCTTGTCGGTTTAGGTTCCAATCCCTGTATTCTCTTTGTTGTCCCTATTCTTTAGTTTTTCCGTTTTTATTACGTTGTATGTTATTGTGGATATTTTTGTAATGATATCGGGTTATCCGTTTATTTTTGGATTATTTTTGGCTATTTCACATATTTGAAAGAAAATGATTACATTCAATTTTCATTTTTGTTTTATAAATATAGTATGCTTTCATCTGTTTTACTACATATTTACACAAATGTTTATTCGCAAATCCCTATGTGAGTAAATCGTGATGTGCCTAGAAACATACTTATTATATATACATAGAAATAAGTTTGAATATGTCTTATTTTGTAAATTAGAGATAATATTCAGATGCCTGAAAATTTAAAGACAGACCTGTTGTGTCATATTTGCATTTCTCTGACCAATTAATTGTGAACTTAAGATTTATTAATGCATCGTTGAACATGATTACATGGTTATTTAAACTCACTTACAATACCTTCTAATTAAGAATTAATTTTAGGGATTGTAAAAAAAAATTACTTATACAAGTAAATTTTTAAGAAATTTAAGGGGAGATTATTCAAACATTATAAGGAAAAATGAACAAAACAGGTTGCTTTCTTTAAAAAAAGAAATGCAATCGTGAACCTAAATGCATGTTTCGAATGAAAGATCAGATAATTGTTTTCTAAAGATGCATGATGTTACCTCATTTCTTTTTTATATAAGATGTACACAAACTGACATGGATTCTTAATGAAACTGATGTTCTATGCTGGGCATACTTTTCTTGTTAAAGAAATATTTTCTCTCTCTCGCATCCCTCAGTCGCTTCCGATAGATAACATTATAACATGATAAATAAGAAGCAACCATAGTGTTTCCCCCAAGCATGTTTAGCATGGATAGACGCCATGCCATTTTAAAATGACGCCATGCCCGTTTTCTGTTTTAATAAATGACACCATGCCCTTTTTTTCACTTCTTTGGATGACGTCATTGTCTCGAAAATGCCCTAAATAGAACCCTTTTCAAAAATAAAATTTCAAAATTTCATGCCTATCGGCCATTTCCGTTAAAATTGTAACCTGATTGTGTAACACCTGTTAAATACCTTGCCTTTGGCAATTTTATCACCTCTGTAAATGATTGTTTACTGCTAATTAGGGGACTTAAGATAATTAAACAAATACTAGATATATAATACAGAATGAAAATGTCCGCATGTTATCCATTTGTTTATGTACAGCATGTACACCTGAAAAACTTTAAGTAGACATAAAATTTAAATGAATTGTGATTATTTTAAAGGTACATGTATACATAGTTTTGACTAAATTGGTAAACAAAGGTTTTGTTTCATAACCCTGTATATATGAAATTTAAAGAAATTCGTATTTTGACAATAAACAAGATCACTTCATGTTTTACTTGTATTTAATTTATACTCCTCCTTTGTAGGAGCACTTAACACATGCTTTTATTTTTAACTATTATGGAGAAAAAAAGTAACTGTTAATACCTTCTGCAATGTATGCAATGTATTATTGCATCAATATATCATCTCCTGTTCCACCTGTTATATTCTTAAAACTCCTTACCGGTACTTAGCACTTTGGTGTGCACTTAAAAAAAACTATTTTTGTAACAATTTTAATGAGACTAAATAACTTCCAACCAACATCAAGACACATACTATAATTTCTAAATAAGGTTATAAATATAAGGTTAAATGTAACTAATGTTCCATAAAGTGATTATTGAACTGGTTACCTGTTATTTTTTTTGTTTTCTGCAGATTACCATGATTACTGTAGGTGCCCTGTTGTTAATTTTCCATACACTCTAGGTGCCCTTTTTATAAATTTTTGAACGCTCTAGATGCCCTTTTTTCAATTAAGTTACCATGCCCTTTTTGTGTGATAGGGGAAACACTAAACCACTGTATGTTAATTCCTTTCAGAGGTGCTATTTTGGGAATTAGAGGTAAATTTCTGGCTGAGGTTGAAATGCAACTGTGAAAACAGTCTTTGTTGTAAAGAAGTTTAATGAAATGAATCATGATTATTAGTTTTTGTAGCCAGTTTGAAAATAGTTCAAAACCCTAAGCTATATTCTTATTTGATAATCACAAACTAAAACCATTTTGGAAAACCAATTACACTGGTTTGTATGGTTTTGTCATTGGCTATCATCATGATCATATTCAAAATATGCTTTATCTAAATTTATTTATACCCCAGGCAACAAACTCAAATCAGGTATTTAGAGTAGAACAGTTTAAAACCTCAACATTAAACTTAAATCAGTTTGTTCAAACAAATCTCACTTTTTCCTTTCATAACTTCATTTGTGAACTTGTCCTTTTGTAAATTAGCCGAAATATAATGAAGTTGTTGTTTTATATGAGTGTGTGACAGACAAAGAGAAGCAGGAATAACATGAATAACAGTGCCAATAATTCAGTATAGCTCATGTCCAGAACGCAATTTAAAAATCATGTTTTTGCAATCGCATGTCCGTTGAATACAGATATTGATTTTAAGAAAAAATAATTTGTTACAAAGTTGTGCTATTTTTTCTTATGAATACAAACGTTTTTGATTCGTCTAATTTGTTATGATATCTTCCTATTTTGTCGCCAAAAACGCTCTAAGCCTTTGTCAACTAGACCCTCTACATTTCCTTATGAATACAGATTGACTCGACACCTTGAAAACAAAACTGGGGGGTGTTCACATACGACACAGTCGACACACATGCTTTAAAAGAAAACTCACACATTTTCCTATAATAAATTAACATACAGATCTCTAATTTTATAAAATAATCCTTCCTGTTATTATAATTCTTTGGACAATTGCTAAATGTATTTTCGCAATCACATACCGTTAGTAACTTAAGCATAATTGTTTTCAATCCAAACATCTAGAAATTGATCAGACCTCTTTTTTTTTTTTTAACTTCATAGACCATGTACAGTGACCATAAATTTTAAATAAATAGAGATTCATCACGTCAACTCCAAATAATATCACTCAGTGTCTGTAAATTGTTTCATATCTATAGATTTATATTAAGGACTCACGCATATTCATGAATGAACTGTTTTGATATGACATATAATTTCCAGGGTTCACCACAGAATGAAAATCAAGGGTGGGGGAGATAGTTCATCAAATCGAAGATTTTGTGTTGCGTTGTTGAATCGATTCCTTGTGCATAAATAATTAATTATATGCCTTACATGTATTTGTCATATATATATAGCTAATTTGGAAAGGGGGTCTCACACAGATTTTGTAGTTGGTCTTATTAGTGGTCACAACACTTGTAGGAACATATTAAACAGGGAGAGTAAACAACTGATGTGGCTTCCCGGATGCAGGAATATTCTGAAAAATTTTATCTTAATTGTCTTATGGAAAACCACATGGTAAAAAGGTCTAAAAAGATACAGAAATTAATAATAAAAAAATATTCAGTCACAGAATTTCAGTCATTTCAACCAAATTAAGCCTATCTAGCAGTTTATAAAATCATATGTGTTATGTAGAATTTTATTAAATTAAGTCCCCTCTTTTCTAATACAATTATGTAAAGGAATTATATATCATTCCAGTTTTACTCTTTTCTTACTTTAAAAGAGTTTTAAGATTAGGAAACTCCTATCCCAGATCTAACTGTCAAAAAATAACCAGATGATGATGGGAGTTTTTAACGACCTTGACTGGCTACAAATAACCAGACAATTAATTGCCACTGACATGATAATTGGATTAGGGATATCTGAAATTTAACTTCCATCTATTGAATTTTCAAATGTGGCGGACAATAAAATATGCGTGGCGCTGGGAATTTTAACGTGGTGCTAGAAATTTTAGTGTGGCGCACCGCTATGCTTAAATAGGTTGTGGTGATCCCTGATTTCTGCATTTAACACACCTAAAAGAGGCCTTTAAATTTCGTCATAATTTCCAGGGTCAACTTGTATTTTAAAATAAGATTAAGTATGGTTTCTTTATATAAAAAAAGGAAGATGTGGAATGATTGCCAATGAGACAAATCTCCACCAGAGACCAAGTGATGTAGAAGTTAACAACTTTTGTCGTCGTACAGCCTTTAACAATGAACAAAACCCATACCGCATAGTAAGCTACAAAATGCCCCGAAATGACAACTGTAAAACAATTCATACGCGAAAACTAACTGCCTGATTTCATTGCGTTGTCTTTTATTCTAATTAATGCCTTTTTTCCCTTATTTATATTTTGATACAAATGTAGAGCATTAATCATGTTAATAAATATAAATAGAAATTCATTATCTTATCCCTGACTGTATAATCTATCAACACTCAGTCTCTATAAAAGACAATCGTTATTTTAACTCTGACCCTGTAAATTTCACTCCTGCTATTGCATAATTTGTGCATTTAATCAACTTTTCTATTATCCGTCATCTCACACATTAAGTCCTAAAATTTAATTATTCTTCCAGAATAATCATCATACCGTTAACAGTGTTCCAGCTTGAATCTCAGGGCAGAAGGGTGCTAGTTGTCTGAAAGGACACTTTAGCGTTATAACCCAGATTTTAAGGGCACTGTTGGACAGTGTATAAAGTAACCTTGAATATTGCTAGGCTCAGCTGGAGAACATTAGTTGTATTTAAACCATATTCAGTAATTAATGTGTTCTTGGTGTTGGTTCCAGTAAGATTTTTTTTATCAAATTATCATACCATGAAGCAAAGCATATCATTTTGATGTTAATCTAAACAAACTTGTACATTTGGTAAGGAAAATAATCATCAGAAATTTCAATGTTTTAAATTATAACTTATACCAGTCTATAAAAATAAACAAGTAGTTTTGAAAGATGGAGTTATACATGCAAAATTGAATGTTTAATGTAATTAAATTATCTACATTTAAATTACTTGTTCAAACATATAGTATATATGTTATTGAGAGTTATTTATTATCGTTTGAATTGTTACAAAAAGCATTTTAAGTGCACACCAAAGTGCTCCTCAGTAAGGAGTTTTATAAATATAACAGGTGAGACAGGAGATGATCATATTATATTGATGCAATGATATATTGCAGAAGGTATAAACAGTTACTTTTTTCTCCATCATTGTTAAAAATAAATTTGTTGAGTGCTCCTATGTCAGGAGTATTATAAAATACAAGAAGTAAAACAGGAAGTGAATCTTGTTATGTTCAAAGTACAAATTTCTTTGATTCTTCTTTAAATTTCATACTGATTGGTTATGAAACAAAACATTTTTACCAATTAAGTCAAAACTACATGTGTATGTATGCCTTTAGAATTGTTTAAGATTTTATTTTTATGTTATGCCTACTGAAATAAATTTTTTCAGATGTACATGCTGTACATAAACATTACAAATGGATAACATGTGGACATTTCATTCTGTATTAAACATCTAGTATTTGTTCAATTATCTTAAATCCACTAATTAGCAGTAAACAATCATTAACAAAGGTGATAAACTGCCAAAGCATTCGGTATTTAACTTTATCCCATTGTCAGTTTAGTGTTACACAATCAGGTAACAATTTTACCGGAAACGCCAGTAGGCATGAAATTTGGAAATTTTATTTTTTTGAAAAGGCAGAGAGGTGCATTCTTTTACTTAAGAGGGCAGAAGGGCGGGGTAAGGGCACCAAGGGCGGGCCGCCCTTCTATTTAGGGCAGGCAGGAACACTGGTTAAAAATATTTTAATAATTTAAATGTTTACTAAAAATTAAATGTTTCGTTGTAGCATCTCATATCTGCATTTTACAAAACGATTCTTTCATTCTTTAAGGTTCAGTTGTTTTTCTTTAATTTCTTTTTTCTATTTCAATTTGTATTTTGATAACGATAAAAGATATTTTGTTCCAATATTTTACCAATTAAATAATATAATTATAAAAATCCATTTTTGTTATTTTAATTAAAATAGACACAATTTTAAAATCAAAGAGATGAAAGCTCTGAGGAAAAATGACGCCACTGTCTCTAATATTGTGATATTTTTTATGCAAGTCGTGATTTTCACATACCGTAATTAGTTAACATTCCAACATGTCTCGTAAGCATATAATTGATATTCGTATATGTGTGTGTTATGTGAAGATGACAACTGGCTGTTTTTAGTACAAATGTATAGGTCAAGACTACCTGAATGATCTACAGTATCCAATGACTACTGGCTGTTTTTTTCTATAAATAAATAGGTCAAGACTACCAGAATGATCTACAATATCCAATGACTACTAGCTGTTCTTTTGTACTAATAAATAGGTCAAGACTATTTGAATGATCTACAATATCCAATGACTACTGGCTGTTCTTTTGTACATATAAATAAAGACTACCTGAATGATCTAAAGTATTCTAAGTAATGTGATTTTTGTCTTGCAATTACATTTTTTAAATCAAGAATATAGACTACTAGTATCCTTTTCAAACCAATGATTATGAAGAGCCTGTAGTTATCAAGCTCTTATACCCCACATACTCATTAAATAAGTTACTAGTGACCTAGTTATTTCTGTTACTTGAAGCAAATTATATTTCTGTAGATTTAGACAATAGTATAATATTGTTTTACTAGTTTTATTTCACCTTGAAGATTAGACAAATAGGGATACTCCTTTGATTTTTATTTCATGTCAGTCAGGTCGCTTTATATGAAACTTGAAACCACTTCTCTGCCATATTGTTATTTCATAACAACACTGCCCTTGACCATGTTGACCCATGTAATTGATATTCATTCTTTAACCATATATCATAGTCAGTTAGTTTTGATTTTGCACTCCACACCACCTTTCAGGTCAAATGTCTGTCTCCATTTAAGTTAATGACATTGAACAATCATGGTATTAAACACAATTTCAAGTGATAATGCTGTTCTAGTAGGTCACCATATATTCAACTTGGGTAGCATTCCAGTTATTGAAATTTGTGTCAGATTAGAACAATGATCTAGACCTTTAGGAATGGATCTTACAATTTAATATGGAGCCATAGTATGGGACCCTACACGGTAACAAAAAAACAAGCTTGAAAGGATACAACGTCAAGCGGCAAAATCTGTCACCAGAAATTACAAGTCAAGAGAGGATGGACGGGATACGTCTCTAAAATGCTTGCCTAACTGGAACTACAACAAGATCTCCAGACAAGACGAACAAGGAGTTGAAGCCAGAAGTTAATATTTATGTAAAAAGTAGTTGAGGGGCTGATTCCCGCTATTGAACCATACTGTCATTCTATAATATTATTGCGTAAGTACTTCTGTATTGTCCTTGTTATTGGTCCATGTCTTGGTGTATTGGTCTGAGGCGAAGCCGAAGGCCAATACTGCTGGCTGAGGACCAACAATAAGGCCAATACAGAAATACATGTAATAGTATCTTTATTGATTAACTACAGTGTTACAATATTTTTTTATTTCATTTCACAAGAGATAAACATTTTTACCTTGAAGTGGAACTATCCAAATCTCAGTTTCTTTTTATAGACATAAAGCTTTATTTAGATTCGATATAAACATTGCAAGCATAAACATAAGCTCTGAAGAGCTTTTAAAACTGACATAACAACAAGTAAAACAAAACATACATATCAAGTCTTATGTCTATGTCTTATGCATGTGTAATGCAAATATATTTAAAAAAAAAATAATGTAAGAGTTGAAATTGATACAACTATCCATAAGCCAATTGACCAAAGAACGAAGATTTGCGCAATTACAGAATGCATATGCCTGGTTAGGGTTTAAAAATAAAAGACCATTTACAAAACATGAGAAGCGAAAGTAAACAGTAAAAATCGATTTGTACCATCGACATGATGAAATTATGAGGTCGTCAAGAAATGAACTTTGTGATAATTTACTCGTTCCCCAAACCTGAAATAATTCCATCGTCTACTTTCAAAATGCTTTTCAAATGAATGGGACCGTCTTTAACCTAAAATATATGCCATACTGAACGTTTCAGCTTGTTTATGGTGTGTAAATAAAAACTGCGTCTTACAAACAACTGTTTACTTTCAGTTTGAGTTTATTGTGACTTGTGATCTAAAAACTAGAGACGTTCTGAAATCCTGTTTTGGTCGGATCAGAACTCGGCCAATACGGAAAAAAAATCTGTATTGGCCGAGTTGACATCTTATATTGCATATGCAGTTTTCATCATATAAAGTACAATAACAGTGTAGTTAATTAATTATGATACAGTTACAGACTCTGCTGCTATAACTTTGTAAACAAAGATTCATACGCACCGCGTGGGTATAACCATATTACTAATTTCCCATTATTTAAATCTTCGTAAATCTGGATAAAGACCAGTTTCTATCCAATGGATATCAAAATGATTCCGATTATTACTTTTTAATGATTGTAAAGTTGAAATGGCATGAAAGGCTGACATTATTTAGGAGAACTATTTTGTCTAGCGATTGCTGATCATTGGAGGGTAAAAGTCCAACACCATAACAAAACGGATCTATTTATCATGTATAAAATTGAGAATGGAAATGGGAATGTGTCAAAGAGACAACAACCCGACCACAGAACAGACAACAACAGAAGGTCACCAATAGGTCTTCAATGCAGCGAGAAATTCCGCACCCGGAGGCGTCCTTAAGCTGGCCCCTAAACAAATATATATACTAGTTCAGTGATAATGGACGTCATACTAAACTCCAAATTATACACAAGAAACTAAAAGTAAAAATAATACAAGACTAACAAAGGCCAGAGGCTCCTGACTTGGGACAGGCGCAAAATGCGGCGGGTTAAACATGTTTATGAGATCTCAACCTCCCCTATACCTCTAGCCAATTTAGAAAAGTAAACGCATAACAATACGCACATTAAAAGTCAGTTAAAGAGAAGTCCGAGTCCGATGTCAGAAGATGTAACAAAAGAAAATAAACAAAATGACAATACATACCGATTGTTTACGATTGTGAGACATGTGCATTAAAGTGAAAGCTCGAATAAATATGAAAAATATAACAAAGGATAGCTCCAAATACCATTTAATAACAAAAAACATATGGACAGGTCAAGATATCTTTTTGGTAAATAAAATAAAGTATGTAAACTGGTTCCCGTTCGACTACAAGCAGATTCCAGTTAGTATGTAAAATAGTAAATATGAAACCGAGTGCGGTAGGCGGAGGCATAATCAACTTCCGTTAGTTCTGGTCAATGGTATCGGAAACATGCCGCTGATAGCGTCATTTCTCCAAAAATCCTTACTAACTGCATAAACGGACTCAGCTCTTTTTTAATTTCGCTAAAATGGCTCAGTTTTAAAATCTTAAAAACGCCTAACCATTGACGGTAATTTTTTGGCTTAAAATCTCGTGTCCAATGTTTACACAGCTTGTATTTCAGAAAACTTAACATATGTGCGGAACAGTATATCTATGTTCCTGACATACATGTATGCAACTATAATTTAATTAACTACTGATGTTAAATATCAATCAGTCTCGATTAACGCTAATACATATTCATTAGGTCAATTAATTACCTATTACGCAGGTGGCCACAGAAAAGAACAGATGTATTCCGAAAAGACAAAAGGCATTTCCGTTATTCCGAAAGACTACAGCATCAATTAATATATATGCGTGAACCCTCAGGGGTTCAGGGGTTCACGCAACAAAATTTACTTATATAAGCATGATAAGTATATTATTATTTACTTCTTCAAGTAAATAAAGATTACTTGCAATGACTTGTACAAGTAGTACCCCTGACTGACCTACCCTGTTTCAAAAAATAGGGTAGGAAAAGGGCAAACAAACAATATTTTAATTTAGGCCTTAACATTTACCAATGAACCATGAAAATGAGGTCATGGTCATATAAATGCCAGACAGATGTGTACATCTTACAATCATTCCTAATCCACATACCAAATATAGCGGACCTGTTGCTTATACATGTAGTACTTGAAAAACAGACCAAAACACAAAAACTTAACATTAACCAATAAACCATGAAAATGAGGTCAAGGTCAGCTGAAATCTGCCAGACTGACATGTAGCCATTACAGTCATTCCATACACCACATATAGTTGACCAACTGCTTATATTAATTATAGTATTTGAGAAACGGACCTAATCATGTAACTTTAACCTTGATCACTGATCCATGAAATGAGGTCGAGGTCAGGTGAACCCTGTCTGACAGACATGTCGACGTTGCAAGGAACCCATATATCAAATATGGTTATCCTATTACTCATAATAAAGGAGAAATTCAAATGACAAAAAACACTCAATTTTTTTTCAAGCAGTCACTGAAAAACCAAATATATATATAGTGGTTCGAACAACAGAACAAATGTGCCCTTCTATTATAATTTCATATATTATTCGAAATAAACTTTCAACAAGGGTCCTCATGTACAGTGATCCCAAAAATCTTAAGTTTTCAATTGATACCAAATTTACCTCAATATTTTACTAATTGACAAAATTACGGCTTTGACAGACAGAAACTTTGTAATATAAAGTATCTGCATAGAAGGTATGAAGCATCCAGGTCTTCTACAATATTCCTTCTGAAATATAAAAGCCTTACACAAATAGTGTATGCCCCCGCCGCCGGATAGTAATACTTATGTCTCGCATAACAGACTTTCGTCGCAGGAGAGACAATAAATTAAGTATTAAATGGAGCTTAATATGGCCTTTCTGGATGGCCGTGGGAAAATTCATTCAGGGTTTAAATTTGCTTTGTAATGATTGACATTTGTGTGCGTTAAGATTGAGGCTCTAGAAGGTCCTTTAACCATTGATTAACCGGAATCTAAAATATAATCCTTTTCTGAATAAACGAACACCAGCCTTTTATTTTTACGTTTCTCAATGTCTCACTCAGCACAGAACGTAAACCTGGACATTATTTATACGTCCATGGTCAACAATATACATTAATGGTAGATGAAAACACAATGCATGTCGTTCAGTTCCTGTTGGGCGTTGGTAGAGATCCTCTGTGAAAATGTGCAGATCGTTAAAATCCGATCCACATTTTTTTTTCACGTATTTCTTTCACGATATAGTTTCATTTTAATATTCTATAGTAATTGTTGAAATACTTTTTTTTTTATTTCGACAAGGACTTTTAACATCCAATTTTATTTTAAATAATAAAGGATCAATAACAGATCATAACAGAGATAAACAACACATGATTTTTTCTTCTTCATATAATTAATTATAGGTTGTGATTATTGTGTTGTGTCTGGGCGGGGAATGTCTCTTAGTGTTGTGTTTTTATGAATATAGGGCACATTGCATACAAAACGTTTTCCCTTCGTTCAACAGAGTTGTCACTTTACAGTTTCTTTTCTGAATTCAAATTCAAGTCGGTAATGTACCGGAGGTAGTGAAACAATATTTTACATTGCAAAATAAATTGAAAGTAACAGAGTTCACTTGTTGATCCGATAAATTAACTCTTGGGTTAAGATTGGACAAATTACCGTTAAAACAACATTTTGTTTTAAGCCAGTTGATTTTTATATATTGAACAATTAATGAACCAGATATTGCTCACTAAGTACATGTAGGTCATAAAAGATACTAATTGTGGTAAAATCGTCTTTGTTGAAAAAACACAAATTATGACCTGACCGGACTATAATAAAATACAAAATAAGTGTTTTATTCGTATTTTTATTCGTTGGTACGTTTTATTTCAAATGACAATGACATGGGACAAAAACATACAAGAATAATTATCTTATTTTGAATGATAATGTCACATTTTATCTGTCAAAGAAAGGACATTTTAATACCGTGTTTTAAAGCACACAGGTGCAATCAAGATCGATTAAATGTACATAGGTAATAAATCTGGCTAATCCGATTATGTTGTCACGCGTCATTAATCTTCAGTACATCCGATGGGCAATACATCAATTAACAGTCATGCGGTGTTGGGAGAGAATCTTTGGAGGAAATTGGGAGTATAATCCGTGATTCGCGGTGTCACACCGCTACACTCTGAAATCGGTGATTAGGGTTCGCGATTACAAACTCTCTGTGCGTACTGTAAACAGGAAAACTGGTTCTATTTCCAGTAAACAAAGATGTAACATTTCGTGTCATAAATGTTACATCTAAATAATGTTTATGTACATGACATAAGGCCAACCTTAAAAATATGTTTGTTTGCAGTTTCCCGACTGTACCTTCAGACTGAAGGGTCGGTAGGTAGGAAAAATATTTTATTTTATCAGCCAAAAAGTTTAAACAACCATAAAACAACAAACACTGAAAACCAACATGAAATGAACAGGCATTGTCAGATAAAAAAAAAAAAACTGTTTAACTAAAACTGAAACTTTAATTCAATTTATGACATAAAATATGGTATTATTGAATACTGAAACACTTATAAACAAGGAATGACTTGAACTGTTTTAAAGAAATATATTCACGGACATATATGCTTCTTGACTAGAATGTTTTCATGAGTATAGTATTTTCATCAGAAAAATGTAGATATTAAAGATTTATAATTAAGACAATGTATTAACACTGATTAAAGAGTGTATTTTAATTAAAAAAATCAGCCATTGAATCTTCCTCAATTGAAAAAAGGGCAACTTAAAAAGACTGTTTTCATATTTCTAACAACATGAACAATATTTAATTATATGTAATAAGATTAAATTTTGAAAGATATGTTGATGCAAGGCTTAAATGAAAACCAAAGAAAACTTACTAGTTTGGGGTGAAATCCATAGCACCCCATTAAAGTAAATGGTCAGTACTGAAATGTTTTGACTGCATAAAAAATTGGCAGCATAGCTCCTAAGAACATGTTTTAATTCAATCCACACAGTGACAGGCCACAAAGTTTGGGTATATTTAATATTGTAAGAAAGAGAATAATTGCAATGAGTGGGCAGCCCCTATCCTAAAGGAACATACTCATTGCAATCGAAGATAGATTTAATGTAGAGAGTATATTTATTTTTCAAGCTACATTGTAATCATTCATTTTCTACATCTTTGTGTAGTTTGGGTTGCTTCTCATTGATTTGGCATGGTCTCTATCCATTTACATTTTAAATGAGCTCTTTCTCCGTACAGACATATTTACAGGTATCATATATTCACGGAGGAGTGGTTTCATCTTTGTCTCCTTCACAACGATTTATTGAAAATATAACATACTTCAAGCTACTGTCGAATTGTTGAATTTTGTTCCATAAAGTTAGGCTCAAAGATTCTCTACCCGATTTGTTTGAGACAGAAAGTTGACAAAGATGAGTTATCGTGTCGGTTGTGAATATCCGCTGCATCTTCTTCAATAATATCATCAAAGACATCATTCCATGTGCCTGAATCTGTATAAACAGTTTACTATAATATTAAACTATTTTGTTTGTTATTTGTCTTAAAATTGACAGAAGTCGACAGCGTAAAGTACTCCTCCATAACATCATGGATACCTGTAGCCCAAATAATTATGACATCTTGAAAGGCTATTTAATTTTTTTTTCTGTGACGCAAGAAAGGCGTCACAGAAAAAAAAATTAAAATAGCCTTTCAAGACGTCATAATTATTTGGACTAGGATACCTGTAAACAATTTCCATGTGCTTTATGCTTGACAGGAAGGCAAGAAAACCGAACTTAAAACGTGTAATCGACCTAGACTTAAATCAATTCCGGAAAGGACCTGAATTTCCGGATCTCGGCAATAGAAGTTTTAAAAATAATTTCTTAAAATTTAAAGCAATAAAATTTTCACAGTCGGGGGATTTTCAAGGGTCGGTCGGTAAACTGCAAACAAACAATATTTTAATTTAAGCCTAAACAGTCCACTGTCAATATACAGTGCACTGTTAACCCGAAATAAACTGTTCCAACATGCGAACTTAATGTCAAGCAAGGATGGTTTTTCATAGATGATAGACTAACTACGCAATTGTTGTACATTCATTAAAATACATGTACATGTAGTGTCCATTTGTGACATCTTTTATGAAATGTCAAAATATTAAATCAAAGATATCATATTTATGTTACAGCGATTTTCAATTGATATAAACAAATTACCACTAGCATGACTAGGTCATACTAATATACAACCATTTTTACATTTGGGAAATGAGTCAATGACGAATTGCAATGGAAGGGAACGAGTGCCCAAAATTAAGAAAAGTGCAAACCACAGATTGGTTACATTTTTGTGTCATTTTGGTCTCTTGTGGACAGTTGTCTCATTGGCAATCATACCACATCTTCTTTTTTATACATCTTTAATTTAAAATAAAATACTTCAGTTAAGATTTACCACAAAATCAAACATATATATACATGTAAATGTAACAAAGAAATACTGTGATTGTTTTTAAATTCCTAAACTAGAACATCAACAAATTTTGTACAGCATATATCAGTCAGAGATATAACTCTATAGGGTTATTACAGAAAATAACTTGCGTGTGTTATTACAGATACTTTCATGAGTTGTCTACTCTTTATTCCTTAAATTTTCTAAATCTGTAATAACATATGTTTGTTATTTGTAAAATTATTTCATTTATAGTGGGCTCTAGGAACTCTTGAGACTTTGCGCAGAAACTAAATGCATATATAGATATAGGAAGATGTGGTGTGAGTGCCAATGAGACAACTCTCCATCCAAATAACAATTTATAAAAGTAAACCATTATAGGTCAATGTACGGCCTTCAACACGGAGCCTTGGCTCACACCGAACAACAAGCTATAAAGGGCCCCAAAAGTACTAGTGTAAAACCATTCAAACGGTAAAACCAACGGTCTAGTATATATAAAAACGAGAAACGAGAAACACGTATAAATTACATAGACAAACGACAACTACTGTACATCAGATTCCTGACTTAGGACAGGTGCAAACATTTGCAGCGGGATTAAACGTTTTAATGGTACCAAACCTTCTCCTTGATAACTAATTTTTAATTAAATTAATTCATTTTTGATTAACCATGGTAAATCAATGAGACGAGGCTATTAAGGGATAAACTTAGCTGTGATAACAAGGCTAGGTTATTAAAGGAATGTAACTTATTATATAAGACACTTGGGAATTACTGAGAAACTTGCGCAGAACCTCATTACATGCTCTGGTCATTATTTCTTACAATAAATTAAAATACATTGTAATTAGGCATGATGTATGTCTGAGCAAATGCTTTGAAGTGATATAGAGAAGCTGTGATAACACCCTTTAGTTATTACAGGCATATTTTTTCTGTAATAACATATAGGTGTACTATGCAAAATTGGCAAACTATGAACTGTTATATCTTTCAATAGTTAAGTATACATATAGACAAAAGTAATATCAATAGAACTTTTATACATTTTAACTAAACTAATGATGTATATTGTCCCTTTGAAACATGTAACATACATATGTTATCACAGTTCTTTGATTTTTTAGTCCACAATAACAAATGTATGTTATTTTTCTGTAATAACCCTATAGAGTTATATCCCTGACTGTATATAGTTCTATATATGTGTACAGAGAAACAGAGATAAGATAC
This sequence comes from Mytilus coruscus, assembly GCA_017311375.1. NCBI lineage: Eukaryota > Metazoa > Mollusca > Bivalvia > Mytilida > Mytilidae > Mytilus > Mytilus coruscus. Next base: position 74,815,672 of record CM029598.1, on the reverse strand, counting down.
ATGCAGCATTATGACCAGTGTAAAATATTGTGTCATGCATGTATGTTACTCCCTTGACTTGTTTGTGTAAACAGGGCTCTACAATAAAGCTTGTCCGATACCAGAGGAAAAAAGGTCAAACAAGTAAAAGATCGATGGATTTATAATTTAAAACCTTATTTCCCTAAAAACTGATTTTCTGAATTCTATGGTCAATAATTTCTTCATTTTTATTTTATAAATATTTTTGTTAAATAATATTCATCATACATGTATATATTTATTATTAAGCAACAGAATAACGTAGGGAAACGAGGTCCTGGTTTGTCTTGGTACTGAAATGTCTCCAACAATGCCGAACTGTCTATTAAACATGGAGCCGATTTGTTTTGTGTCAATCATTGTCAATGCTGAACAGTCTTGTTACCTTATATTCAAAGCGCATCTTGATCAGTCAGGGGAATTACTGAAATCAGTGATTTATTAATCACTCATTATGTAGCAAATTAGAAATTCTGTGATTTTGTAGTTTTACCAAAATTTTAAACATACAATGTACATGTACATGTACAGGTTTAAATTACAACATGTATATCTAATTTAATCATTAGTAAAATTGAAAAAAATGTAACTTTTGCTTCTTTTAAGTAGCAAGGTTTATGCCTCTGATGTAATCATTCATCTGTAAATCCTATATATTTGTTGAAAAATATGCTATAATGAAGCTTTACATAATAATCTTATACTTTCGTAACAGATTTTTCCCAGCAGTGGGAGTATTTTTCCTGTAAAATTCAAGGTTTCATCTTATACATGTAGACTATGTAATAAAATATTACTGTTCACAACCAAAATTTCAATGTTCGGGGGTGTTGAAATTAGTGGGGGTAATTAAAATAATAATACTTAAAGAAGTGATTGTTTTGAAGAAACTAGAGGTATGATACATTTGTACTTAAACAGTTGATTTTCATGTCATTATCCCAGATTCAGTACAAGGTCATCACCTGACATGACTGGTCATCCTAAAAACACAGATGTTGGTTCTGATAATTTTAGCAGCATAATTAGTCCCTGGATTATTAGAAGTGTATGTTTAAAGCTACAATAAAATGAAATCACTTAGTCTAGTGATTTATTTGTACTACTTAAATAGGTGACTATTAAAACATTTCTGAAAAAAAGTTACTTGAATCAGTGATTTCTTAATCACTCATTTACCATGTTTACATGTAAGTAAGTCCCCTGACTGTTGATTCCAATTGGTAAGACTGGTTTCAGAGAATAGAATAGTATACCTTTTATCTGTTATAAAGTAACTGACAAAGAACCAGTTTAAAATTTATATCGATCGCAAGTAAACATGTCAAATATCTTCTTTTCTTGTTTTTACATGTATGTTTGTTTATTACTTTGATCATCAAAGTTCGATTAAATTTATTTTCTACAGAATGATTTTACTTGTCCCATCGGACAAGCTTGATATGGCTTTAACTTGTCTTACCTTTTCTTCCTCTGGTACTGGACAATTGGACAAGTGTTATTGTCGAGCCCTGCAACTTTTTTTCTATTAAAAAAGGGGGGTTGTTTACATCCCCTGAATCTGCCAGCAACAGTACTTCAATTCTATACCTTTTATATATTTGACAAGCAGAGTTTTACTTTTGCAAAGATGTTAATAATAATCAAAAATCTGATAGATAACAGTTATCAACTGGATACCACAGGCACTGGTTTCTATCCATCAGGTTGGGAACAACACCTCAAATGAGGGGTAAACCCTCAAATAATCCTTAATTTTAATGACTATCTACTATCCCTTTTACATGTATGAGGGGTACACTTCAAGTGATAAAAAATATATTTGGTAAAAAGCACTTCTTAGTACAAACATGACAAAAGGGCACATATTCATATTATTTGAAGAAATTTTTCCCAAAAAATTATACATCTATCTGGTATTATATGGTCAAAACATGTCCAAGAATTTTGTAACATTAATGGACTTATAGCTTCTTTATTATTAAAAATAACCGGACCCCTCTTATTGAAAAGTTGTTCCAATTATAATGAATTTTTCCCCTTTTAACATGTTTAACCCCCTTGCTGCCAGTTGTTTTTCAATGTTGCATTTCGTGTGCCAGAACATACGACAGACTGACGTCTGTGACGTCAAATGCCCAACAATGACGTCATTCAATATATGACGTCATGTCATACTGACCGTTATATTTTGGACCCATTGAAGAAAAATTTTACACTGTTTAATCTTCGGTCTTTTAATTGAAAGAGATACAGCAATGATGCGAAGCTTGCATAAATTATAACATGGACATATGTGTCCCTCCGGCAGCAAGAGGGTTAAATAAAAAGCGAAATTTGTTTTCTTCAACAGCAAAATGACCCCTTTTCTGGGAAACAGTCCCTTATTTATGGGAAGAGCCTAGTGCCTGTGTTGCCTGCTGGATACCATAAGAATGATGATGGGAGTTTTAAACGACCTTGACTGGCCAGTGGCGGATCCAGGGGGTTCCGGAGGTTGGAACCCCCCCTTTATCCTGGGTTAGGAACCCCCCTTTTATAAATGGCTGGATCCGCCCCTGCTGGCTATACAGCCCTCGCACGGTTAGTCCAAATAATTATGACGTCTTGGAAGGCTATTTTAATTTTTTGCTTTGACGCCTTCCTGCGACGGTCGATGTAAGGGGTCAAAGAAAAAAAATATAATAGCCTTTCAAGACGTCATAATTATTTGGACTATCGCACGGTCGGCCCTGGCGTGCGCCTTTTTGGGCATTAAGAAGAAGAAGAAGTATTTCAATTGTTATATATATAGACTTCGTACTCCTTCGCAGGTAAAACCTGTCTCATATTAACATTGCAAACTTACTTTTATCAATTTTGTTTATCTTTTATATTAGCCGCCAAAGCCAAAGGAAAGCGGGAACGGACCGTTGCTTAACTCGGCCTAAAACAAACTCGGCCTATAACTACATTGTAACTCGGACCATATATGTATGTATGTACGTAGATCCTCCGTTATTCGGAGCACCCTCGAGAGCTGCCAGGGTACAGGATCAGGGTACGGCAGCGGTGCACTTCCTCAGAACCATTACTTGTGTAGAACCGGAGTACGCTCTCAGAACCAATATCAGTCTTGCGCAGATATGTATTTGTTTGACATCTCACTCCCGTAAAATTAAGAAAGATAACAACTACCCTGAAAGAAAACATCAAGTTGTTTCAACTTTGCCTCATTGATTAGAGACGGTGTAATAAAATGTTTACGTGGTGATTACTTTACCATGTCATGTATATAGGCTATATATCTATTTATGAATTACACATTATTATTTAGGTGAAATAAGCTGCCAACAAACTATTTTAATTTTACAAATATATATTTAATTAAGTTGATAAGAAAAACGGAGACATTTAAAAAAATCAGAGATAGATACCTCCAACATTTAATAGGTCAAATTCAATTTGATATAGCTATAGATCTTATTTTACATTTGATAATGTATTCGAAGATACGTTTTGATGTTAAGATTTTATTGAGATATACACCTGGGAATATACAATCCTTTGATAGTCATGTATTAGTGTCTGTATCTTTGTAACTCCTCCCTAGGGAAGCTTAATTGGAACGAGCACACATTGTATTGTATTGTATAAAAATTATGTAGTTTATAATTTGTAATTTTTTTAGTACGCTATTTAATTAGAGTATTCTAAACAGTTTGCGAATTTGCGAGCGATTGGGTACCCCGAAAATGAAAGAAGTGATTTTTATTTTACTTTTTAAATTATCATTGGGTCACTTCCAAATATTCATCGCATGAAAATATGTCTTTTGAATTTCTTTATGTATCTTTTCACCTTCCCTTCTAATTCCTTTCAGGGATTTTCCCTGAACTAACATTAGAAGATTTTTTTTTATGATTTAAATGTCAATGGATACCACAGTTAATTAAGTGAGGCCAACCTTAAAAATATGTTTGTTTGCAGTTTCCCGACTGTACCTTCAGACTGAAGGGTCGGTAGGTAGGAAAAATATTTTATTTTATCAGCCAAAAAGTTTAAACAACCAGTTACACAACCCAAGTTCCTTGTTAAGAAAAAAAACCTATTTCAAAACAACAAACACTGAAAACCAACATGAAATGAACAGGCATTGTCAGATAAAAAAAAACTGTTTAACTAAAACTGAAACTTTAATTCAATTTATGACATAAAATATGGTATTATTGAATACTGAAACACTTATAAACAAGGAATGACTTGAACTGTTTTAAAGAAATATATTCACGGACATATATGCTTCTTGACTAGAATGTTTTCATGAGTAGAGTATTTTCGTCAGAAAATGTAGATATTAAAGATTTATAATTAAGACAATGTATTAACACTGATTAAAGAGTGTATTTTTAATTAAAAAAATCAGCCATTGAATCTTCCTCAATTGAAAAAAAGGGCAACTTAAAAAGACTGTTTTCATATTTCTAACAATATTTAATTATATGTAATAAGATTAAATTTTGAAAGATATGTTGATGCCAGGCTTAAATGAAAACCAAAGAAAACTTACTAGTTTGGGGTGAAATCCCATTAAAGTAAATGGTCAGTACTGAAATGTTTTGACTGCATAAAAAAAATTGGCAGCATAGCTCCTAAGAACATGTTTTAATTCAATCCACACAGTGACAGGCCACAAAGTTTGGGTATATTTAATATTGTAAGAAAGAGAATAATTGCAATGAGTGGGGCAGCCCCCTATCCTAAAGGAACATACTCATTGCAATCGAAGATAGATTTAATGTAGAGAGAGTATATTTATTTTTCAAGCTAATCATTCATTTTCTCTACATCTTTGTGTAGTTTGGGTTGCTTCTCATTGATTTGGCATGGTCTCTATCCATTTACATATTAAATGAGCTCTTTCTCCGTACAGGCATGTTTACAGGTATCATATATTCACGGAGGAGTGGTTTCATCTTTATCTTCTTCACAACGATTTATTGAAAATATAACATACTTCAAGCTGCTGTCGAATTGTTTAACCACTGAATTTTGTTCCATAAAGTTGGGCTCAAAGATTCTCTACCCGATTTGTTTGAGGCAGAAAGTTGACAAAGATGAGTTATCGTGTCGGTTGTGAATATCCGCTGCTTCTTCAATAATATCATCAAAGACATCATTCCATGTGCCTGAATCTGTATAAACAGTTTACTATAATATTAAACTATTTTGTTTGTTATTTGTCTTAAAATTGACAGAAGTCGACAGCGTAAAGTACTCCTCCATAACATCATGGATACCTGTAGCCCAAATAATTATGACATCTTGAAAGGCTATTTAATTTTTTTTTCTGTGACGCAAGAAAGGCGTCACAGAAAAAAATTAAAATAGCCTTTCAAGACGTCATAATTATTTGGACTAGGATACCTGTAAACAATTTCCATGTGCTTTATGCTTGACGGGAAGGCAAGAAAACCGAACTTAAAACGTGCAATCGACCTAGACTTAAATCAATTCCGGAAAGGACCTGAATTTCCGGATCTCGGCAATAGAAGTTTTAAAAATAATTTCTTAAAATTTAAAGCAATAAAATTTTCACAGTCGGGGGGATTTTCAAGGGTCGGTCGGTAAACTGCAAACAAACAATATTTTAATTTAAGCCTGACATAGAGTTTTACCCAAATCACATAAAAAAGTGTGCATTGTTCAATCAATGAAAATTATTTGAACAACATTTTGTGTAGTGGAGCTAACTTATAATTCATTAAAACATTAGACGCGGTAATAAAAGACACGGTATAACGTATATTTTGTTTTTAGTCATACTGATCAAACATGTTTGTGTTAAACAGTTGCTTGGTTATTTACTGGAAAAAAACGGTCTGTTCTGAGATCTCTGGGGAAGTACTGACATTCAGTTCACTTAGAAAATTAAATTCTGACTAATGGTTGGTTCTGAGGTGGTATCGACATTCAGTTTACTTAAATACTTACCAAGTATTGCTGTTTTACTGTAAGTAAAGGATGGTTCCATGGAGGTACCGACATTCAGTTTACTTAGAAAATTAAATTCTGACCAGGTTTTGAGGTTTTTACTGTAAATAAAGGAGGATTCTGCGGAGGTACCAACATACACTTTGCTTAGAAAATTGAATTCTATCCAGGTACGGATGATTTTTACTATAAATGACAGTTGGTTCTTAGGAGGTACAGACATTCAGTTCACTTAGAAAATCAAATTCTGACCAGGTGTGACTGCATGTTTTTTTTTACTGTTAATAAAGGATGTTTCTGATGAGGTAATAATATAAAGTTTACTCTGAAAATTTGGTTCTTACAAGTTTTTTTATTTAATACCATAGATAGCAGTTGGTTCTGAGGATGTACCGACACTCTGTTTACTTAGAAAATTAAGTTCTGACATTTTTTTTTTAATTGAAAAAAGGTTTGCTCTAAGGATGTACCGACATTCAGTTCACTTTAAAAATAAGTTCTGACCTGGTATAGTAGTTTTTACTGACACTAAAGGTTCAAGTTCTGAGTTGGTATACCAACATACAGTTTACTTAGAAAATTAAGTTCTAACAATGTATTGTTGTTTTAACTGTAGAATTTCGTTCGGACAAGGTACGGTTGATTTTACTTTAAATAACGGTTGGTTCTGAGAAGGTACTGACATTCAGTTTTCTGAGAAATTTTGTTTGGACAAGGTACGGTTGATTTTACTATGAATAACGGTTGGTTCTCAGGAGGTACCGATTTTCAGTTTACTTAGAAAATTAAATTCTGACCAGGTATTGCTGTTATTACTGCAAATAAAGGTTGGTTCTGGGGAGGTACCGACATAAAGTTTACTACGAAAACTTTGTTTGGACAAGGTACGGTTGATTTTATTATAAATGACGGTTGGTTCTGAGGAGGTACCGACATTCAGTTTAATTAGACAATTAAAATATTGCTGTGTTTACTGTAAATAAAGGATGGTTATGAGGTTGTACCAACATACAGTTTACCGAGAAAAAAATGTTAGGACAAGGTACGGTTGTTTTTCTCTATAAATAACGGTTGGTTCTGGGGAGGTACTGACATTCAGTTTACTAAGAAAGTAAAACTCTGACCAGGTATTGCTGTTTTTACTGTAAGTAAAGGATGGTTCTGAGGAGGTACCGACATAAAGTTTACTGAGAAAATTTTGTTCGGACACGGTACGGTTGATTTTACTATAAATAATGGTTGGTTTTGATGTGATGTCGACATTCAGTTTACTTAAATACTTACCAAGTATTGTTGTTTTTACTGTAAGTAAAGGATGGTTCTGATGAGGTACCAACATACAGTTCGATTAGAAAATTGAATTCTGACCAGGTACGCTCATGTTTTTTGTTTTTTTTTTCTATAGATAACAGTTGGTTCTGAGGATGTACCCACACTCTGTTTACTTAGAAAATTTAGTTCTGACAAATATGTCTTTTTTTTTTTTTTTTTTTTTTTGTGTACAGAGGTTTGTTCTAAGGATATACCGACATTCAGTTCACTTTAAAAATAAGTTCTGACCTGGTATAGTAGTTTTACTGACAGTAAATTCAAGTTCTGAGTTGGTACCAACATACAGTTTACTTAGAAAATTTAGTTCTATCAATGTATTGTTGTTTTAACTGTAGAATTTCGTTCAGACAAGGTACGGTTGATTTTACTATGAATAACGGTTGGTTCTGAGGAGGTACCGATTTTCAGTTTACTTATAAATTAAATTCTGACCAGGTATTGCTGTTATTATTGTAAATAAAGGATGGTTATGAGGTTGTACCAACATACAGTTTACTGAGAAAAAATTGTTAGGACAAGGTACGGTAAATAACGGTTGGTTCTGAGGAGGTACCGATAACGGTTGGTTCTGAGGAACCGACATTCAGTTTACTAAGAAAGTTAAACTCTGACCAGGCATTGCTGTTTTTACTGTAAGTAAAGGATGGTTTTGAGTAGGTACCGACATAAAGTTTACTGAGAAAATTTTGTTTGGACAAGGTACGGTTGATTTTACTATGAATAACGGTTGGTTCTGAGGAGGTACCGATATTCAGTTTTCTGAGAAATTTTGTTTGGACAAGGTACGGTTGATTTTACTATGAATAACGGTTGGTTCTGAGGAGGTACCGATATTCAGTTTTCTGAGAAGATAAAACTCTGACCAGGTATTGCTGTTTTTACTGTAAATAAAAGTTAGTTCTGAAGGGGTACTGGTATTCAGTTCACTTGAAAAATTTTGTTTTGACTAGGTATTGTTGGTTTTACCATATATAACGGTTGGTTCTGAGGTGTTACCGACGAAAATTAACTGAAACAAATTGGTTATGACAAGGTATTGGTTTTTTTTTACTGTAAATAACGATTGGTTTTGGTTAGTACCGACATAAAGGGATCGGTATGACTTTAAATTTTCACTTCTGTTCTGTACAAATATTTTTGCGCTCCATGTATACCTTACAACAAAATTATTTCTATTTACGGCTGTGTACACTATTTTATTTACAGGTATTTTGACTAGTGTGAAGCTAGCCGTCGATAACAGCCGGCGTTAATATTCATGAGACCAGCCTGCAATAATATTCATGAGCCGTCAATAATATTCATGAGATGACTTGCGTTCGATGAAGTGTTGCTAGCTTCACACTAGTCAAATATTGTGGCCTCACTACTTTGTTTATGTGTTGTTATAGAAACCACATCGCATTACTTGTCGCAATGCCTACGATTTCACAACATGCGTGTACAGCATTTTTATAACATCAGAGAGAAACATTTCTTTCAGACGAAATTTTCCCATATAGTTCAACGGAACTCAGTTTTGAACAAATTTTAAAGATCAAAATAGTTTTGGCAGTTCAAATTTTCATACTCCGTAACAACTCATCTCCACTAATGGTCAAATTAAAGGTGACAAGATTACGCATTCAAATGAGTTGAATTATTGACTTACAAGCCAATAATACATCAGCGATGTTTTTGTAGCTTATTTTGACGAAATTGATCCAAACAGACTGCTAATAACAAATAGTATTTCTATACTGAATTTCTTTCTTTCATAAATGTTTGAAACAGACATTTTTGTTTTGATGTTTCGTCTAATTCGTAGCTAATGTCCCTTTGATAATTCAAACAAATTTTTATTTTAAAAGGTAAATACATCGAGACTAACTTTAACAAATACAGTTAAACCTAGCTTAACGGTCACCTCGTTTCAGCGGTCACCTGCCTCTAACGGCCACTTTCAAACCGTCCCAAATGTTTTCTCTATATAATTTAACTCTTTTCAGCGGTCACCTGTCTAACGCGGTCAGGCGACAGCGGTCACCTAATTTTTGCACGAAATCGTCATTTAACCTTTAAACAACGGTAATGTTCATGCTTTTAACAAGCAACATAACATCATTATCAAGACTATGTGTTCAGTATCGAGGTCAAAATGAGAATAGGAACCCGATTGCAACCTAGATTGCGCAATAGGAGATGAATTTGTGAATTTCTCGTGTTCCACTCCTTTAAGTTTCCATTAAAAACCGTACCAACGACTTATTTCTCCACGAATATTGCATATATCAAATGTTTGCTTCAAATTTAGAGCGCCGATATCCGTCACTTTTGATTTGTCTGCTCGCTTGAGCGGTCACTTTTGATACTTCCCATGAGCAACTGCTTAATACAGGTTGAACTGTAGATACATTTCTTGCTCATTATGTCGATTTCATTTTTTTAATGCTATGCATTTACTTCTCTTTTTTTTTTTTTATCTAAAAATACCTCAAAAAACACGAAGCATAAATTTGTTTTTTTTTATCGGTGGGCTGCTGTTTCACCAATTTTCTTAGTCATATAATTGACGAAAAGCGATTTGAAAGAAATAATGTGTGTGTATATATATGTTGTCACGATATCCCAATAGCATGAGTTCGAATCCCGGCGAGGGAAGAACAAAATTTGCTTCCGCAAATTTGCAGATTTAACATTGTTGTGCTGATATTTAGAGTAATTATATATATATATTATACACTGAATCGAGTATGATACGATGTTTATCCACTCGAGACAGTTAAATTTTCAAATTTAAAACGTGAGGCTTAACTGTCGAGAGTGGAGAAATATCGTATTGCACTAGATTTGGTGGTAGAATCTCTAATGATTTCTAGACGATATGTAGACAAACATAATCCTTCTTTTCCAATGATCTGCAAAAAGATGTGTTCTTTATATGTGACGTCATCAGGCATGGTCGTCTTTTTTCATGACGTCACAATATGAAAATTCAGAGGAAAGCAAGAAAATTTGACGTCATAATCGAATTTTGACCAATGAAGAACTGAGATCAAACGAACCACACGTTGATCAAAAAAAATCTCAACAGTTCAGGAAAAGGATAAATCGGCTAAGAATTACAGAAATAATATATATATATATATTTATTTAACCTTTTAACAACGGTCATTTTCATGTTTTTAACAAGCATCGAAATCAGGATATTGTGTACCAATTTTTGCACCTCATTTTTTGCGGTATATGATCTTTTCCTCAAGTTTATTGTTTTCTGTTTGGTATAAAATTAATAATTAATATCCATTTTGTTACATCTGGTGATCCTTTTATTTGGAAATTGCCATGGCATTCAGCATGCAGTGTTTAAGAACATCCGTTGTTCGACCTGCTAGTCAAATGCGTTTTGTTAAAATATACTTTTTCATTTTTTTGGTCTTTTGGAAAATGTTGTTTGTGCTGTATTTAGACCCCTCTACCAAGAAATTTGTTCTGCATGCACACGTATAAAAAATGCGGTTTTTATCCAAAGCAATCATAGGTTTGAACGTCGTTTTTAATTTAGATTTGTTTACTGTATTATATTTTCCCTCCGGTTTATATGATCCGTTCATCCTATTTTGACTCTTTAAAATTCAAGAGTCTATCCTAAATTGAGGTAAATTAAATGGCCTTCCAAATACTTTTCGATCCCTAACATCACTGAAGAGACATAAATTGTCGAAATACGGATATGGTGTAAAAAATTTAGCACCTTTTGGTGTGGTTTACCATCTTTGCCGCAAATGTATTGTTTTCTACTTCGTATTAAATTAATATAGAGATCCATTTTGTTACACCTTGGGTTTAAGAACATCCGTTGTTCGACCTGCTGGTCAAATGCATTTTGTTAAAATATACTTTTTCACTTTTTTGGTCTTTTGGAAAATGTTGTTTCTGCTGTATTTAGACCCTCTACCAAGACATTTGTTTTGCATGCACACGTATAAAAATTGCGGTTTTTATCGAACGCAATCATAGGTTTGAACGTTGTTTTCAATTTAGACTTGTTTATATATATATATATATATATATATATAAGTGCCTAAGAATGTAACTTTAACACACTAATGAGTGTTATAAAATTAGTTGTTATATTTTATATTATTCACGCAATATTTCGCTAAACAAATTAGCTTCATCGGGCGTGTGCATCTCTCAAGGTGAAATCGGATGCATGACAAAAAATATTTTGTAGCTTGAACTACACAAAATTTGAGTAAAAGTTTAACAAAATTTATTGATGTTCTATAAAAATATATGTTTGTAAATTGTCATTTTGTAGCTTGAACGACACAAAATTTGAGTAAAAGTTTAACAAAATTTATTGATGTTCTATAAAAAATATATGTTTGTAAATTGTCTAGAATATATAAAAATATTTTTGCCGCTTATTGTACATAGCAATTCTTAAATCAAAACAAATAGTTGTTTTAGTTAAATAGAATGAAGTTCAGGATTTATTCCTTTGGTTTTGGGTAGAACTGTTTTCATCTCTCTCATTAAGTCCATCAGGTTCAAGAGTACGTAGCTGATGCATCCAGAACCTTTCTCTCTGTTTTCTCCTTTGGGAGTCCCAATTTTGGTTTACCTCAATTATTTGAAAGGTGATATTTTCAAAAGTATGCCCTGTTCTTAAGAGGTGTCTCGTAATTGGACAGTTTCTTCCTTTTGTATAAAAAGACCGGTGATTGTTAAGTCTGATGTTGAATTTCGTTTCTGTTTCACCAACATACTGCAGCTTGCAAGTTCCACAAGTAAGAATATAAATACTATTTTCCGTTTTGCAATTAGATGTAACATAGATGTTGTATCGCTGCTTTGTTACTGTGCTGCTGAAAGAGTGGTCAGTGTTGGCGACTTTACAGCACTTACAATTGGTTCTTCCGCATTTTTTGTAACACCCAATTTTAGAAGTCTCTTGTTTCTTTACTTTAGATGTGACAAGTATGTCTTTGAGATTTTGGGTCTGCGATAGGCAATAACTGGAGGTGATGGAAAATTTCTTTTAAGGAAGAGTCATTTTCGATAAGACGCCAGTGCTTGCGGATAGTAGATGAAATATTTGTCAAATCGGGGTGGAAGGTGACAACAAACGGAATTCTATCTGCGCGGGTCGTCTTATCTTTGTATTCCATGAGGATATCCTGATCTTTTCTTGGGCTTTATCAAAAGCGTCTGTGATGTTTTGCTTTTGTATCCTCTTGATTTTAGTTGTTTTTAGTTGTCCCAAACGATAGTTGAGTTTGGATTCCGAGGAGCAAATTCGCTTTAGTCTGATGGCTTGACTGTAAGGAATGCTCCTGGAGCAGTGTTTCGGGTGACAACTTTTTGGAGAAAGGAACTGGTGTTTATCAGTTTTCTTTGTGTGGAGATCAGTTGTAATGACCCTGTTTTTTACAAATGTGGTGGTGTCGAGAAAAGCAATTTTCTCGCTTGAAAATTCAGATGTAAATTTAATTGAATGATGGAACTGATTACAATGATCTAAGAAATCTTGTAAATGTTCTGCAGTATCGTTCCATTTCATGTCAATATCATCAATAAAACGGAGCCATGACAAGGGTTTGTATGGCACACTCAAAAGGATGCGTTCTTCAAGATTCCCCATAAAATGTTGGCGAAAGAAGGTGCCATTTTGTTCCCATACTAGTTCCGTCAATCTGCAAAAGTGCATGTCGTTGAAAATAAAGTTGTTATTTTCAAGCACTAGCTTGAGCAATTGAACTAGACAGTCAGTTTGTGGATGTTTATCCTTTCGAGTGTTCCATACTTTTTCACAAGCGGCTATTCCTTCATCTTTTGGAATATTTGTGTATAAAGAACACACATCCATCGAAACCAAAATTGTTTCATTAGGTAAAGGACTTAAGGAATTCATTTTTTTCAAATAGTCAGTAGTATCTTGGATATGAGATGGCAGTTGTCTAACATGTGGTCTAAGGTGGTAATCAACAAATTCTGAAATTTTTCGGTGGGATGGCCATTAGCTGATACTATAGGTCTCCTGAATCCCTTCTTTATGGAGTTTTGGAAGTAAGTAAAATCGACCGGCTGTGCAAGTTTCGTCTGGGCGTAGATAATCGTACGTATCGTCATCAATTTGTTTATCTTTATTCATTTCTGAGAGGACGTCATTAATTTTTTTGTTGATTTCTTTGGTTGGATCATATGTTAATTCTTTATAAAATTTAGTGTTGGAGAGCTGACGATTCCTTCTTCGATGTAGTCTGCCTTGTTCATCACAACAACGGCACTTCCTTTGTCCGCTTGTTTGATAACAATGTCATCACGGTCTTTTAAGTTTATCATGGCTTGGCTTTCTGACTTTGAAATATTTCGCACTTGTTTACCACTGATTGAAGATCTGACTTCAGCTTTGACTGATGTAATAAATGATTCCAAATTATCGTTTTGCTTTTAGGTGGATTCCATGTACTTTTCTTTTTAAATTTTGGGATGCATATGTCTCCTTCATCACTCTCATAATCAGATTCATTCATTCCGGCTTCTTTTAAATTTTTCTTCTGTTGTCTATTGAAATGTTCTTTCAAACGAAGACGCCTGGCAAATGCTTCTACATCTGTCTCAAGTTGTAAATTATTGACGGTTGCTGGAACTGGACAGAAATTAAGGCCTTTACTCAATAGTTTTTCTTCAGAGTCAGTTAGTTCTATTGATGACAGATTTACAACTAAATTATCTTGAACTGAGTGTTTCTGTTTTTAAAACGTCTTTTCTCGGTTGTTTTGATTTACTCTCTTTAACATGTTTAAAATTTGTTCTTCTTCCAAAACGGAACTTTGCTGGTTTAAACGGTCTCGTTTGAATTTTTATTCTGTTTGGCTTTGAAATTTTGTTTCTCTATTCTTTGGATGTCGGATAGTCTTCTTTGAATTACTTCCATGTCTTCTGGAGTAACAGACAGTGGTGTTTTATAAACGTTTCATTTATTTCCGAATTAATTTGTTTGTAGCCGTAAATAGAAAAGGAGAGTAAAAGTTGAAGAAGTCGGAAAGAACAATTGAATAAAATATCGTCCCAACGTTTCATAAATCTGGTGGACTTGACACCCGGTGTTTGAGGCGTCAATTTGACATTTAAACCTTTTGGAATTGTGTTGTTATCTATGTACGATTTAAGATTTGAAGCATGATGTTCAAGCTGTATTTTCTTTTCGTTAAACTTCTCAATTTATTGAAATATGTTTTATTTTCCATGATCTTGCGAGGAAATAGATATGAACGGATTACACAAAATAAGATGTGTCATGCGTGTTGCCTGGGAAAATAGTATATAGTGTCTAAAAATAGCAACAATCAACATTCAATCTATCTAGCGTGGATCAGTTTGTAAATAAACTGATGCAGTTACTACATTAAATTATATAAGTGCCTAAGAATGTAACTTTAACACACTAATGAGTGTTATAAAATTAGTTGTTATATTTTATATTATTCACGCAATATTTCGCTAAACAAATTAGCTTCATCGGGCGTGTGCATCTCTCAAGGTGAAATCGGATGCATGACAAAAAATATTTTGTAGCTTGAACTACACAAAATTTGAGTAAAAGTTTAACAAAATTTATTGATGTTCTATAAAAATATATGTTTGTAAATTGTCATTTTGTAGCTTGAACTACACAAAATTTGAGTAAAAGTTTAACAAAATTTATTGATGTTCTATAAAAATATATGTTTGTAAATTGTCTAGAATATATAAAAATATTTTTGCCGCTTATTGTATATATATATATATATATATATATATAGGGCGTATTTGAAATTCTTTGAACTGGACCAGGGTCTCCTAGAAGGAAGGTTGTATCTTTTTACATTTAGCAACGGGGACGTAATTAATTTGTATCACTATATTTTTGATAGGTTGATCAATAGATTTCAACAGACAAAATTTCAAGAAAATATGAGACTACACGACTTGGTGTTGACAAAATAGATATGCTATATCCACAACTGTCATAAGTTTTTTGATAGTTAAGATTCAACCGTATGTACTGGACATCTATATTTATATGACGTGTAAGTGAAACCCACAATGACATGCATACTCAATCTCCGGCGCAGAGTTCATATCCGTTCCATACATGCTCCGCAATACTGTTACGAAGTATTGAACGGAACGGATATGATATATGTGCCGGAGATTGGTGCTTACTTTTTGGTTGAGTCATTGTGATTGCTCCTTAGTAACCAACCTTTCAGCTACGGCAATTTTTTTTTTTTTATATTTCAATTCTGATAATTTTATATATATTTGGAACCAAACAGATACAATTAGAAGCATATTGTAAAATATACCAAATTTGAAGGAAAAAATACTTTTGACAAAGAAATACCTGTTTAAATGATACACTTACAATGATGTATAGAGGGAACACAAAGGTATTTCGAGGGAAAATAATGCATTTCATGAAAAAGATCAGTGATCAGTGTACTAAGTTTTTTCACAGTTATCTATGCATTCTAAGATATAAGTTGTTTTTAACATCAATAACTTTGATGGAATTTTATGACGAAAAGACAGAATCCATAGCAAAAGTTTGAAAATGTTTTATTATTTTTTTCATTTTACCATAATTTACTTATAAAGGACTTAGTTTATTTGTTTTTGCAATTAACATTTATATACAGTCTGGTGTTAAAATTTTTTTTATACATCAATATCTTTCTTAAACCTTCATAGAATGTTATGAAACTTTGGCAGAAGCCTTTTTGTGATTCAGAGAAAATGTTCAAATCCAAGAAAATGTATTTTTCATCTTCCAATATTATACTGATAAGTGAACTTCGGATTTCTTTGTTATTAATATTTACACAGTGAACAATCAAATGACAAAATATAACCTCCCCTGTCAACAAATACTTCTTGATTCATTTAATGTTTGTCTCGTTTTAGCAAGGACGCTATTAAGCATAAATTCACAAGAAAACGTTCTGGTAAATATTAACAATAAAAGTGAATTGACATAAAAACAAAATTTGCATATAATGTTATTATTTCCCGCCTTAAATAGAAAACGACGAGTACAGCAGGCTATAGGAGTTTTGTGTAAAATTGGTTTTAAATGTTGTTCTGCTAATACATTTCTGGAGTACCAACTTCAATTTACTATTAACTGGCTGTATACCTCTCTGGAACAGGCCAATTATCCGTATATGTATGCAGATAGATCAGAGAAGTTCAGGGGAAAAATTCCAACGAAATCGATTGATATGCAGCAAAGATTAACACTTTTGAAATTAAGTTACTAAGCAAATTCAAACGGACCTTATTCCGATATAAACATCGAATGTGAATAGATCAAGAAGACCGGAGAAGACCGCCAATTCATGTACAGCAATCGAAACCAACGTTTTATCTTTAATATTTTTAAACTACACAGACATGACTTTTAAATTGTTACAGTTATATTCACGATAAAAACATATTTCTATATTGAAAGTTCACCCGAAAAGAGCAGCCGATGTACTCGAAAACTTAAAGATTTGAAAAATAGGTTGATTTTGGGAAAGTGTAACATGCTAAGGACTATGTGGATCACTCCGAAAATTAATGACCTGAAGATCTTACTAAGATTTTGTATGTACATGATTTTTTCCCTTTTTCTTTTTAACAATATCCAGCAAAGATTTACATTTTTTTAAATTTCAGTTTCACAAGCTTCTAATGCAATTATCTCTGTAAATGATGAACTTAAAAAATCACGTCTTTGCATGTATATTTCTAATAACACAGTTTAACAAATAATTATTTAAAATGTAAGATTACTGTTTAGAAATAACTTTTAATCAGTATCGTCACCGGCATTTTTTTACAATTGATTTTGTAGACTTTTTCATAAGAAAAGTGAATTCTCTATTAATCTCGGTCATCGGTTTAGCTACTGTACATACAATCTCGAATTATATTTTTAGACATCAATTAATGTATTAAACCTTTATTGAATGGTTTGGGACGTGGACATAAGCTTCTTAAATCAAGAAATAGTATCTGAAGAAAAAGATTGATTTTTCGTTGTTGTTGATTTTTTCCTTTTTTATTTATAAAAAGACAACATCATAACCTTTTTAGACTGACAGTAGCAATTGCAGGTGAGACACATGATTCCATGGAACCCCTTTACAATTTTATTACATTGTTGCTTATCATGTCTCCTATCACAGACATTTGTCCCTGTGTTTTGTATACATGCAAATTATTCTTTCGGCATACATATTTTCGGTTAGAAAATATTTTTTACACTTTCTAGTATATCAGTGGAATATACGTTTTCTTCATTTCAAACGACTCAAAGTAAATTATAGCAATAACTTTTATTAACTTTGTCAGAGAAAAAAACTGTTTTAATAGGGGAAAATATGCATTTATTATTTTATCAATATCAAAGTTTAAGCTGATACTCCTTCTATAACTGTAACATAGAGAAATAAATTAGGGTGCTGCCTTGATATATTATCTGCACTTTGGCTGTTACTTTTTTATTACTATTTTCTCTTGACCATTTTTTGTTTGCTGAATTGCTTGATTAAATCAATTTTATATTCCATGGATCGAACGCTTAAAAATAATTATAGCAAGCGCTAAACATCTACAATATAAATACAGTAAATGCAAGTTCAACGTCATCTAACAAAAGTAAAATTTGAAATTGAATAAAAAATGAATAAGATTCGAAAAATTCTCGTTTCAATTACTTTTTTTTTTTGTTTCAAATGGAAAATGATGTATCCGTATTAAGGTTTATGACCCCTTCTGTAGCCTTGTGAATGACGACATTTTGAAACTGCAATGGTAACAAAACAGCAAAGATAATGAATAATAGAAATGGACCATTTTGTACATATACCAAGGGGAAACTTCGTGCAAATCTGTAATTTTTATTGTTTCATTGCATTAAATAGTAAAAGGGGATTTTGTGGCAAATAAAATCAAGATTTTTGTAGAAACTCCACAGACTTTATTACAGAAATTTTTGTAATAAAATTTTAAACATATATTACTCACTTGTTTTTATATGATGTGCTAGCGTTTATTGTTAACAAAAAGTCATAAACAACCTTTAAATTCCAAAAAACCTCGAGCTGAGTAACTAAAGTCGAGCGCACCCTAGAAGGTTTACTTGAATTGGTCCATATTTATATTTGTTTAAACCAATATCTAAATTTATAACCTTGCTTTTAAGAAATCATTGCCAGCACTGCATGCAATAATCATCTATTTATCAAGCACCGAATTGCCAAATATGAGAGTACAATGGGAAAGGCTGTGGATTTTCTACAAAAGTCATGGTTTTATTTGCCACCAAATCCCCTTTTGTTATCAAATGCAATAAAACAATAAATAATAAAGCTTTGCACGAAGTTTCCCCTTGGTATATGTACAAAATGGCCCATCTCTATTATTCATTATCTTTGCTGTTTTGATACTATTGCAGTTTCAAAATTTCGTAATTCACATGGCTATAGAAGGGGTCATAAACCTTAAGACAATCACATAATGGCAAAGTAAAATTATAATTTATTTTTCAAATTGGTTTTAAGAAAATAACCCACAATTATAGAAATATTTTTAATTAGAGGTTAAAGTATTTATTGTATACCTCAAAAGGAAAAGGCGAACATGATAGAACGCCTATGCTGGTGTTTGACTATAAATTCAACTCTATCACTGCATGCTTGAAGAAAACTTTTTGTTTTCCTAATTTTGGCATTAGTTTTGTTTGCAAATATTCGTAATTTGTATACGATGACATTGCTTTGTAGCTTGACAAATACATTTATTATTAATAGTGTTTATTCGGTTAGAATACCGCAAGAAGACGCTGTGCAAGTACGATTGTGTTTGACACACAATCGACATAATCGGGATAAATAAAAGTGTATAATTTTCTTTTTGGGAATTGTTAGTGCCAGATCCTATATAGCCCGGAAGGTACTAGAACGAAACAGGGTCAGTATTTATTTCTCATTATCATATTCTCGTCCTGAATATGTATCTGACCTGCAACTGGAATTTAAACAACCATCCATCCATCTTTAACATCAAAGACCTAACTTTGAATGTTGAGTCGTTTATGTTTGAACTATAATAGACAGTTATACATTAACAATTACATATATAATTACGCATTTGCAAGCAAGACACACAATAAATAAAGTAGTGATATCATACAATAGAATTGAAATAAATCATATATATTGTTTGCAATATTCTTACATATATGTGTAACTCGTATTGTTAAAAAAAAGTAAATTACACAGCTTTACACAAAACCAGTTTTAATGTCATTTTTTTTTTTTTTTTTTGGTAAAAAGATAAAGTATAATTTGCGTCTTTAACAATTGCAGATAAAAGTCAATAAACGTATAATGCAGATCACGATTATCGATTTTTTAAATCTTATGAGCAATGCACTTTGTGAACAAGCATTTGTTTAACAACTGACAAGTACAAAATATACATGCGAAGGACCATGCAAAACAAATATAAGGAGCAAAATTTGGAATTTACTACAAGAAGTATTGAGTAATATACAAACAGTCTCTTACAACTATAAATATATCTTTTTTAAATGTTTGCTGATTCAAAGACTTTTTAACTAAGTTTAATGTTAAAAAGGTGTTTTTTTTTTGTTTTTTTTTCGTCTTCTTGTTCGGAGTATTTTATTTTTATTTTTTACGTTACAAGCAAACACATGAAAGTTATTCACGACATTGACTGGCTATACAAGCATCACATCATTATACTTTCAATAAATGATTGGAGAATTATAATTATATGAGATAAACATTTTACTGCTTTTACGACGATCATGAAAAACCCCGGATTTAAGTTGGGATTATGATTCTCGATGTTTAAATACATTTGTTTTTTTTTTTTTTTTTGTAGTTTTTCTTCGATTGTTGTTTTTGATATTGGATTTTGTATTTCACATGGTTTCGTTTGTTTCTCTTCGACTTGTTAGTTTTGATTCTGTATTTTTTTTAGTTTTGACTTCTTTTTTATGCAAAACATATCACTTGTTTTGTTTGCATATCAAATACCAATTATTAATACATAAGATCATAGTGAGTGAAAGTACAGGTTTCACTCTCTTAAAATTACAAAATATTCACAAAGCACTGTATTATGAAGATCAACTATAATATAGACTATTGTAACCAGACAATCAAGTAAAATGTACAGTATAAATGGTTACACGGATTAATGTGTCAAATAATGAGCTGCACATGTATTATACTGTTGTTTCTGAAACACTGATAGTGTTACCTTGTTAGTTACATTAGTAGGGGACTGTACTGGCCAAATATACGTACGTGGTTTGTCAACCAAATTCCAAACATCAACAACTGACGGTGTATCGCGACCCTGGGACACTATGCAATGTGTCAACTATTATAAAGTTAACACACCAGAAAGCCTTCGAAACAAAAAAGACCAGAGAGTTTGTTTGGAGTAAACAATACACATATTAATCGTCAAGAAAATAATGCTAAAGCTTAGTCCCAAACATATAACATGACATCTTGAAGTACCTCTCATAATTATCATGTTAGATTTAAACACAGAGTTTCAAGGGTCAATCTTTTGTACATTTTGAAGGACGCCATCACTAATAAGTTGACGGGAATTGAATATCTGTTTTACCATTTCACAAAGCATCCAAAAGTCGCAAAAATTATATATTGTCCGCTTTTCGTCAAAATAAATTATTCATCGGGTTTTTACTTACATGTTTTACATTAGCAATTCAACGATTGCCGCATATGGAGTAGGATCTGCTCATTTTCCCGAGCAGTTGATATCACTACCAGTTTTTGGGCATCGGTGGCCGAAGGGTTTAAGTAGTTAAACTACTGTATCACTAGCCAGTCAACATTGAGGTTGTGAGTTCAAATCCTGCACCGGACAGGTTCAATGGTCTCGAAACGTTTCTGACCACGATGGTCAATTTTCCTATCGAATGTCGGTGTTTCGTTCTGGGTACTCCGGCTTCCTCAGCCAATAAAAAACTGACCGCCACGTAATAGCGAAATTGCGTTGAAAGTGGCGTTAAGCACCGACCAATCAATCAGTCAACTCTAATTTTGGTTGGGATTTTTGTTGCTTAATATTTAGATTTATATGTTTATGTTTTGTAATTTTTTTTTATCAATTGTCGTTTTTTCTCCTAGAGTGGCCAAATCCATTCGTAATTTGAATCAGATAAGGACATTACACGATATGATATACTTGTAAGACATATATAGATGATATAGATACGTCAACTTATATGCATTAACACCAACAAGCCAGAAAGAAAAACAACAAATGTATATACAAAATACTGTAAATTTAATAAAAAAAAATAATAAAGATAAATATGATAAATTGCATAAAAGCTACACACTTAATATAACAATTACTCGTCCTAACCACTTTTCAATAAACAGAAGTATAAGAACCAGTTCTAGGGTAGGTCTGTTAATTTTTTTCAGTAGAACTGTCAAAATCGTTTTAGTCGTAGAACTGTCAAATTATTTAAATCGTAGAATTGTCAAAATAATGTATATAGTGAAACTGTGCAAAACTGTTTAAGTGTAATACTGGTATCATCTAATTATAATCAAGTGTAGAATTATCAAAAGCAGTGTAAGGGTATACAACATGTTTTAGCTTGAGTCAAAGACTGTTCATACGGTGCTTACAAAATGTTCTAACGACTGGTCAGGAGACTGTTCTTTAGTTTGCACTTTGTAAATACAGCTGTTTCTCAAACCACGCGTCTTTTAGGAAGACAAATGGAAGATATATAATATTCATATATAATTAATTTTGTTAACGTACTTGTTCCCTGTTTCATCTCGTGGAGACGTAACTTGGAAATGTTACCAGTAAATATGCATGTGTATATCAGTCATATTGAAATCTATGGAAATCCTAAGGTCAAGGTAGGGGCAGTTCATAATTTTAGTGTAAGTTAAAACTCTTAGAAGTTCGGGGCATCTATAATACTAAAATAACGAGGTCCAATTTGTCAGCCGGCATGGGGTAAAAACGACGAATCAAAGAATTCAACTTTATATGTAACTAATATAGGACAATGGTGTTGATTAAAAATTTCACCATTCCTGGCCCTTTTGTTTTCCACATAATTAATATTTCTAATAATTAACAAGTTCCGTGTCGAATCCGATACCGATACCAAAAGTATATGTCACCTGTTACCTACTCTGTACGTTCCGCCCCTGTCAGGCGCACCACCAAAAGGTGCATTTGGGATTTGCTACATACACAGGTCATAATCACACACGAACTTCGTCATTATACAGGGATTAACACTACTAAATTCAATCATTGTCACATGAAGTTTCTGGAACTGTAGTAAGAAAACCAGGACGGGTTCAAACAGAAAGATTTTCAAAGCAGAGAAAACTGTACCTTATACATGTAATCAGCACGACTTTATCAGATGACAATACGAATACTAAAAATCCATGTTTAAAATAGGCGTAGGTACTTTAATTCAGTCACGGATCCGCGATGTCGCGGGTGTGTTCTAGTATATATTATAGTTATATATAAATTCCGCACAGCCCTATATTTTGACATTTGAAAAAAATAGCAGTGCATATGCACTTTCCATTTTAGGAAATATTTTTTTTTTTTAAACTTCATAGTAAAAGTGGTACAGTTTTAGCCGTAAAAGGAGTTCCTCTGGGAAATTGCATTGTGGATGTTTAAAGAAATGCAACTTTTAACGTTTTTTATGACATTTCCTTAAGATTTTTGAAGAAGTAAGGTCTGATACAAACTGTTTACTTGGATACAAAATTCTGGAATGTCAACAATTTAAAACAATACTATGATATGCCGGTTTTCTAATAACTGACTCCCATTAAGTATTTATTTAAAACACTTCATTAACATTCATAAAATTTTGAGTAACGCTTTTTAAGAACACATTCATCCATTTCAATTATTGTTATTTTTTCCTTTTTCCTTTTAAGTTTTAAATAAGAAATTATTGTAATGCATATTACCCTCAATAATCTGTGCAATTAATGAAAATCAGTTAAAAAGATACAAATCCTACAATATCTAATGTGTTCTTGTGATTAACTTTTTCGCATAATCTGGTTACCGTCCGAGTAGATTTCGTGCACGAACGTATTTAAAAGTGGAAAATCTCGTAAAAAGTAAAATTTATTGCACAGTACGTGCTAAATAAATTTAAAAAAAAAAGAACTTGACATCGTACTATAAAATCTTGATTTTGACAATATTTAATTATAATGAACAAATAAGATACAAGTTTAATTTTTGTGATATTATTGGTTTCTTATAAATTGTTTGTTTTTAGATTTGGTTTCGTATGTTTTTCGTTTTTTCTATCATTCACCGTTTATGTTGCACTTCTGCAAATATAGGCATTGCAAATTTTCATTGGAACTACTTTTTATATTAGGTTTGGTAACAAATATATCCTAAAATCGAAATTTCATATACACTACATTTTATCAAATATTGGACTGTGCGGCATATTTCCAACTATTATATGCCTGGAACTTCTTAGAGTTTGAATTTTTACTAAAATTATGTACTACCCCGTCCTTCGCGTTCAGTCTTCCTCATAGTCCCATTCAGCCACTATCCTTGTATATTCCTACTGTAATGTTCCAAAAATATGAAGCATAGAGATCATATTCAGGAACCAGTAGGTAAACAAAACAGAATTTCTATGAATATTATACATCTCCCCAAAAAAGGCGTGGATTGTGAAACAGCTGTAATATTAAAGTGCAATCTCTTTTCAGTCAAAAACAAAAAGAGGACGCTAGATTTCTTAGATTCATGGAATTTTGGATCATTAGATACCAAGCGTCTGCATGAATTAACTCCTCCATCACTTAAACGTTAACGTCATATCCCCAAGTAAGCAGATTTGAAGAATAGGGTATTATATCTCTTCAATATTAGACTGTTTACATACATTGAATTAAGATGAAATAGTCGAAAAACACTAAAGGGATATTCATACTCATTGTTAAACAAATTGACAATGCCCTGGTAAAAACAAAACTTGATTCACATGAAACTCTAAAATCTCCATTTATCAAACATAAAAAGAAATCAAACAATTAACTACAACTAAATTATCAACAGCTTGGAAATTGGAAAAACATCAATGCAACACGCAAAGTTCTTAACAACTTGAATTATTTAAAGATTGTACAAAAAATCGAAGATAGTATCTGCTAGATTAATAGATAAAAATACAAAGTTATATATTTTTTGTTTTATATTGATGTAGAAAAAAATTAAACTAATAATCATTCTGCTCAGGAAATTCGACATTATTACTGATTTCCATGTTTTCCTAGTAGTAACAACTCTACTTCCAAGTGACCATTTTTTCTTGCAAAATGGAGAGGTAATTGGCCATCTTTATCACATATATTGACATCGGCCGAATGTTGTAACAATTGTTTCACAATATTAACACGTCCTTGTTGACTCGCTATCCAAAGAGGTGTCACACCAATATCATTGCCATTATTTACTATAGCTGAATGTTGTAACAATTCTGCAACAACAAGTTCATGTCCTTCATGAATTGCCCAAAAAAGAGGAGAACATTTATCCTTATCACAGAGGTTAACATCAACAGCATCACGTTCTAGAAGTTCTCTTACAACATTAACATGGCCGTAATAACTTGCCTTCAACAGTGGTGTTTCAAAAGTATAGCTGTTTTCATCAGCCGAACGTTTTAACATTTTTTTGACATTGTTAACCTGCATTCTCTGACTTGCTTTCCACAATGTTGATTCTCCATTGGCTAGACTGCAGCTCAAACTGTTACCTAAAGTGTCGGAAAAGATACACAACCATGATTAAAAGGGTAGGTTGACGCAATAGTATGTCAAATTTGTTTGTTCCTACAAGTTTATGTCAATCAAATGAATTACTGTATACGATCGACTACTTTTCTGCTTTTATATCACCTGTTATCGTTTATACGTTAACAGCAATGATTTTTGTATCTTATTGTTCTTTTGATTATTTAAAATTGATCAGGATTCATATATTTTTTTAACATGTAGAATCAATATGAGATATTCATATTGTTTTTTTAAAGGGTAGTATAGTTGGACCTTTGCTCTGTCTTTTATGTATGAATGTTTTTGTCTTATATTTTAAACACAGTGGTTTATCTGTATATGTGTATGATTTTACATTGTATCATAGGTCAAATTTATTTGTTCAGTGTATGTTCAATGGTGTTAATATGTCCTTTGATTGAGTTAAGCTATTTCAGTTGATATTTTATAGTGTGTCTTTCTATGTTGTGATGTTACACTATTGTTTCAGAAAAAGGGTGAGGGTTTAGTACCATTAAAACGTTTAAACCCGCTGCATTTGTTTGCACCTGTCCTAAGTCAGGAATCTGATGTTCAGTAGTTGTCGTTTGTTGATGTGGTTCATAAGTGTTTCTCGTTTCTCGTTTTTTATATAGATTAGACCGTTGGTTTTCCCGTTTGAATGGTTTTACACTAGTAATTTTTGGGGCCCTTTATAGCTTACTGTTCGGTGTGAGCCAAGGCTCCGAGTTGAAGACCGTACTTTGACCTATAATGGTTTACTTTTATAAATTTTGACTTGGATGGAGAGTTGTCTCATTGGCACTCATACCACATCTTCTTATATCTATGACACTCTTTTTCAGCATTCATTGATTTTCTTTTTGGCTAATTCACAAGTGAATGTAATTAATTTATATACATTATAAATTTACAGATATCAATATAAATACATTCTAGAGACAAATATTAATCAATGGCTTCTAGTCGTACGTCTACTCTTAAAGGCACATTACATTATTATTGATAAGCATGTCATGATTAAAAAAAAAAAGTTTTGTTTCTGAATAATCACAAAAACAGAAAATAAAACACAAGCTTTATACTAGATACCCTAAGGGTCATTCAGCTAAAATTTGGTTGAAATTGGTTAAATAAAGGCAACAGTAGTATACCGGTGTTCAAAGGTCATAAATCGATTGAGAGAAAACAAATACGCGTAAAAACTAAAACTGAGGGTAACTTATCAACTATAAGAGGAAAACAAAGGAATAACAGGAACACTGAAGTGCAATAAACCCCCCTTACCCCCAAAATAAAAACCCGCCAACATACATAGAAATGAACTATTTGAAATCCACTGCCTTATTCCTGACTTGGAACAGGACATTTAAAAAAATGGTTGTTGAACCTGGTGTAATCGCTAGCCGAACCTTCCGCTTTATGACAATGTTAAAACTATCGCTGAAATGACAACACTACGTGACAGAATTACAGCTCAAACACACAAACACACACACACACAAACGCTAAAATGACAGACATACAACACAAACACACACAAATTGATATTATAGTACACTATAGACTTAAACAAATATTGAAAATGTTTAAAAGTATTCTGCAAAAAAGAGCTGCGAGAATTATACTGAGTGCAACTTATCCTGTTTCAGATGTTTAAAAATGTATTTGTCTCGCAATACAAAATATTAACATTGTCAGGTAAACAAATGGACAAATCTGTTATGTAAAATGGTAACTAATTCAATGATGTCAATATTAAATAGGATCTCCTTATTAGTTTTTTCTGCATATAGATATACGACAAATATCACTGGAACTAATTAAACAATAGCATATAAATCATAATTTGTAAATCCTTCCATGTTTCTAGCCATCTTAAATGACGCATGATCCCTGCCACAAATGACCCACAACCCATAGATATTAAATTTCATTAGATGTCCAAATTGTGTTGGAAATAAGTACATGTATTGGCCATTAAAATTTTCAAGAAACTGCAACCACATAGCAATATTTGACTTCACCTCTTTATTCAATCTTAATTTACAATTACCTAATGAATGTTCTTTAGAATCTTGACTGGAACCTGTGCTCGACTCATTTTGAACTGGTTCTCTATATAACAGAGTATCGGTTGTGCTCACTGAAGTTGCTGGAGGAGAACATGCATCTGTATATAAACCAGGACCTGCTGAAGTAGTAGTCGGTATAATTACTGTGTCGACTGTTGGCAGCTGTGGTGCAGCAGGTACTGATGTAGCAGCGGGTACCCTCTGGCTAACCTTATTTCTATCAGAAGCTGCAACCATTATCGGTTTATTTTTCCTTTTTCTTGCCGACCGCCTCAGCTTTGAAGACATGACTCCTGGAAAAAAAACAAGAGAGAATAAAATTGTATTATATATTGTTCTCAAAACTTAAGAACTACAAAAACCTCTGACTAGCCTTTCAAAATATGTGTAAAGATGAAACTCAAAGAATAGACATAGCATGATTTACACCCATATTCGACTTTGAAGTTGCATGTGATATTTTGTAAATGGGGAACTATTTTAAAGACAGTAAATTACGCAAATATTACACAGTCACTTAATTATTTAATTATTGTAACTTTTCGTCAAAATAAGTAGATTTTAGCAACAACAAAAATTGGTTTTAAGTTTGTCATTTCTGGGCCTATTATAGTAAACTATTTGATGTGGATTTCACGCATTGTTGAACTTCTGAGTCAGTTTGGTCTATGGTCGATAGCTGTCTCATTTTCGATCCTACTACACCTTCTTCTTTTTATATATATATGTAACAAAAACACTTATCAGTTTTGACATTTTCTATAACCTTCATCCAATGGTTAACACGACTGATGCCACATGATGACGAGGAAAAGTTCACCCTTTAGTAACGCAATAGTTCTTTTTAAATTGAATATGTGTCCTTTTGTTTCTTCGATTTTTCTTTTGACCTTATAATTTTATTGAACTTAGAGCTTGTAAAATTTGAAATATGTGGAACTTTTGTGGACAGTAAATTACGCAAATAATACACAGATACTGTACATGTTATGTTTCAAATAAGGTAGGGGTAGGAGGTCGACACTAAGAACTTGAAGTATTTTTGTTTAACTGTTGGAAGGAGTCTCAAATTTAAAAAATGATTGTCGACAAATAAATAAATTTGAACTAATAAAACTTTGAAAGAAAACAAAAATATGATATCAGCCATGTGTTCTCCATCAGCTTCTATAGTTCATTGACGTACAAGTGTGCATGTTTCCTTGTTTTGAAACATTCACATAACTTTATTGCACAACGCCTGTAATTAAAACTTAAATATATTCATTTAAAGTTAAAACAATACTTAATACTCCTAATCAATTATAAAGATTGGCAATTTCTTTTGGTCTAAAATTTCTTCGATTATCTGCTGCCTCTCTTGTAGCCTCTGCATTCATATGGATCGTTCCGTTAGAATGTATTGTTCGGTAACCACCAATGAAATTACAGTTTTCTTGACTCACGAATAGTAAAACTAACATAACAGTACAGTCCACTGTGATAACTGAATTTAATTAAATGACATAAATTGTATTATGATACATATAAAGTGAATAGTTTGAGAATAAAGTAACTCTAACTTTATTATGTTGAATAAGAATGGATTATTTCTATACGCTAAAATATCATGGAAATAATAAACATGATTGACCACCATTGGATATAATCATTGTTGTACATCGGGATGGATATTTATCCATGATATATGATAAATTCAATAGCAATATGCTTTATATTATATTTCTATTGCTTTATAAGAGTGTACCCCTGCATATGCCTTTAATTTATTGAGGAGGCACTCACATTCGCAAACTTTGATGATTTGATTTTTTAGAGAATTTTCGATTAAATAAGTAGATTTTAGCAATCGTGATAAAACCTTGTTTTAAATTTGTCATTTCGGGGCTTTTCGAGGAAAACAATTTGGTCTGGGTTTCACTCATTGTTGAACTTCTGAGTCATTTTGGTCTCTGATCGATAGGATACCACATCCTGTTTTATGTATACATGTAATAAAAACACACATCAGTTTTGATATTTTCTATAAAAGAGGAGAGAAAGATACCAGAGGGACAGTCAAACTCGTATATCAAAAATAAAATGACACCACAATGGCTAAAAATGAAAAAAGACAAACAGACATATAATAGTACGCATATCATGACACAACAAAGAAAACTAAAGACTAAGCAACACGAACCCCACCATAAACAGGGGGTGATCTTAGGTGCTCCGGAAGGGTAAGCAGTATCTGCTCCACATGTGGCACCCGTCGTGTTGCTCATGTTATCACAGGTTAGACTACTTTCAGTTATCTAGACCGCGAAAACATGTATTCAGTGTTAAAAACATTACGAAGGATTTACAGTTTAGCAAATATTAAAAGACGGCAAAAAACAAACAAATTCACAAATTAGTACATAAAAACTAAAGATTATGCAAGACAGACTACAAAAAAAAACGGTGGACGTGGTCTCGGCTCTCGGGAAGTTAAAAAGATCATAATGCACATGTATCACGCCTCATGGGTATAATCTAGTGATGTTTTAATCGAGACGGGTTTATGATTGTGGTATATATATATATTAAGTGGATGTATGTGAACCAACTGCAAATTAATATCAATATCCCGATAGATCATGATAGAATATAAATCTAGTTAGATACATTTTAGTATTGACTTTTCTCAGCCACATATGTATATTCGGATAAGTATGAACGTTATTGTGAATTTTGTTTAATATTTTATATTTTTGACTATGAATATAATTCTCAGTAAATCAAGTTTTGTAAGACGTAGACGATTCTCTGAAATTGAATTATATTTCTTATTTTGAATACCTAAACGTTAACGTCAACCTTTAACATATCTTAATTTGGTTGGGTAACCATGCATTGATTTAAACATAAGAACATTTGACGTTCCCTTTAAACATGAGTTTGTTCTTAACCTACTTTTCATCGTAGAAAGTATTTGTATATTTGGCTATTTAGTGCAACTGAACCACCAAATTGAATCGCACTCCATCAAATAATAGTCATAATTCAATGTGAATATGTATACTGCATTGCTAACATTGTGTACATTATACCGGCAATGATCATTTCAAAATATTTCGACTAATTCTAAAAGATTGAATTTGTGTTTCATTCGTACAAATGAAACCACGAAATTTGGTATTCAACGAATGATAATGAATGAACAGTAGTTTCTTACTTACAATACATTGATTGCTGTGTGAATCCACACTTTGGCATAGTTGGATTGACTAAGATTGATGTCTATTCTCAAATTAATATAAATCTTTTTGAAATATCGATCTTTCTTCAGTAAAAGAGGGATATATATATAAAAAGTGTGTCTTTTCTGCACATAACGGAATACATGTATGTTTTATTTTGGTTAAATGAACACACTTTTTAATCGAATCTCTGATATATTGGTCGATCGCTTTTTAAGGAATTGATAAATAGTAAATATAAAAAAGAAGAGGTGATATGATTGCCAATGAGACTACTCTTCACAAGAGACCAAATGACACAGAAATTAACAACTATGTGTCACCGTACGGCCTTCAAATATGAGAAAAGCCCATAGTCAGCTATAAAAGGTCCCGAAATGACAAATGTTAAACAATTCAAACGAGATAAATAAGGCCTTATTTATGTATAAAAATGAACGAACAAAATCATTTTCTAAACGGATAAAATCTCATTTCTAAACGAATAGATTTGAAATTAGAAATTAAGAAGTAAACAACAGAATTCATTTAATTACAATACTGCGAATGGATAACAATACGAAGACAAATACACCATTGTACAAGGCAAATCACTTATTAAAATATGGATTCAACGCATTATTATACACTTCCACAAAAAGAACTATTTTTATTTATACGATCATTTCATTCACCTATTGTCATTATGTACGTTATAGAACATTCAAAGTAATTTAGGTCAATCGTTAAGTAATAAATGCAGTGACCCTTTAAATTATACTTAGTCCTTACAAATTATTGAGATTAGTTTTTGACTTACACAATGTACACCTTTTTGTTATCACTTCTTTTTATCCATTTGGTTTTAAAAAATAGACATAACATACCTTTCTACTGTACTTGCGTTGAAATTAATAAAAAAAAATATTACATATTTCAGATATCTCGGAATAATTTAATTTTTGCTCGTACTTCAAATGTTCTTATATGAATGCATATTTTACTGATTTTCATCATCATAAAACTACTGTTGTCGATACTTAGATACAGACGTTAATATTGAACTACATCTCAAATGTTTTGAGTGGAAGCACGTACATAAAATTTCTAAAGTATACACATCTAGTAAAAACATTTTGTAAGTAAATTGAATGAAATCTTATACAGATTTTGAATAGAAGTAATGTAAATACCATAGTATCTATTTCCGGGGGGAAAAATTGGTCAATTTCTTACTGATTTTGTTCCATGGTTCAAATCGTATACATACCTCCTTTAAAAATTTCGCTTTTTGTGACCATAGTATGCTGTCGTGCGGACATAACATCAATTTATTCAAGTATAAAGTTCCAATCCTAAATATGGTTTTATGTTTTATCATGTTTTTGTAAAAGAAATTTAAAGATAATTGTCTTATAACGAATAATGAACAAACAGCTCCAGGTAGTATTAATTTCTACGTACAAATATACAGTCTAACATATCTTTTGTCTGGTGTCCATTGAACTATTCTCATTTGAATCATCTTAAAACACTGCCTTTGTCTAATCCAAATCTGTTATGTTCCTTAGCTAAATGCGACAAAAGTGAACTACTGTGGTGAATTCATTTATTTTTCGTTGGTACACAATATTCGTCGATAGTAAAAAAGACATTTCGTCGAATACAAAAATGTGTGTGTTTTGATTGATAAAAAATTGAAACAAAACATAGAAATTCATTGAAAATGTTTATTATTGTCAAAATCCTCTCGTCCTGTTTTTAGGTTAAATTGTTAATTTAAAAACTATATTGCAAGGCTTGGACAGAGGCAACTACATATTTTATTTGTTTTACAATTTACAATATTCGTCGGAATTTCATAAGTCATTCAAAGCCTTGTGTATGGAACTGTTTGAAAGCTATGTTCCCTTATCACGATAAAATAGGCATTCTTATATTAAACAAAAGGCCAACAATAAGAATCACGTCGCGTGCGAATTTTCAAGTCCAAGCTAGAATCCAAGCCATACAACCTTTGATTTATCTCCCCGATTTTATAAATGTACATACTATGGTGTAAATGAAAAACGCTCTGTTTTGTTTCCCCTAAATTGTCGGAAATGATTACTTCATTCATAATCTTAACATTTTGATGAGTAAAATTTTGATTCGATAGCAAAGCCGTCTTTGACAAGAATTAACATAAATTCAGGGTTAAATAATAATTTATCTGAATATAATAAAAAATGTTTTTGTTTTTTATTTTTCCTTTAAAAGATTTTAACAACAAACATGTCATTTTGTCCAAACTCTAGTAAAACATGCTGAAATGACAAGATGATCGCAAAATTACAAACTAGATAGATAACTGTAGTTTGTCAATTTCAAAACTAATGAATCGATGGAAAAATAAATTAGCGCCTCAAATACAAGATTTAAAAATATAAGTACTAAAATAATGTCTACTTAGCGGAAGACAGCTATATGGATTTATTTCCCACTTGTTTTTGCATCAATAAAAATATAATAATGTTTTGAACTTAAAGTATTTTTAGTTATCAGTACTTAACAGTATATTCAATTTGGTAAACGTATATTTATAAAAACTAACAAACCTTTTACGCCAAAACCAATAAATTTTCTTTTTTGTTGATTCAGTTGAAAGCTTTTTTTTCGAAAATTACAGTGTCTCTGTATATATCATCAAACTGTAGGTAAAAGGTTAAGTGGTGTTTTTTTTAAATAAGACATTTAAATGGAATGTTATCACACAATTTAAATTTTTGATGCGTGACCAGTAAATCATATGGTCTTACAATTATCATTGTTCATGTTATGTAGTTCCTCGTATTAGTGATGATTTGATATGGAAAACATTCTAGGAAGTCTATCTATAGATCTGATTCATATCAAATTAAAAATAGACTAGAAAACACTCATTTAAACAGTATGATTTGCTATTTATTCTGTTAAATAAAATGAATAACAAAAACAAAAATTGATGCATGACAAGCTAAAATATGATCCTTAAGTTATTACATGTAAATACTCTTTTATATAGTCACGAATTGCACATTAATAGTTTTCAAAAGAGTAATGTATTTTTTCAGTTTGATATTTGAAACCTTCTCAAATTTCATTTCTTTTGCACACTTTAATTCCGTTCATTTATGATGCTCTTTTATTTCAAAAATTCTATAAAGCTTATTTATAGATTTGACCAATTTGAAATCAAAAACAGATTAAAATACACCCGTTTTAACAGCATGAGTTGCCATTAATTTATTTTTATTCATTTTATTCAAATCCCTTTCAACTTTTTTTTGTATTTATATGTGTTCCACTTGTACTTGTTGTACAAGAGTGAAAAGTAGAATTGTCCGATAGTTTACAAACAACAGACACGGCAATAGTCTCGTAGTATCGCAAAAATATATTACAGATACATATAGATTCTACCACTGCATCGAGTTCAATACGATATTTATCCACTCGAGACAGTTAAATTTTCATATTTAAAACGCGAGGCTCGCCGAGCGTTTTAAATATTTAAAATTTAACTGTCGTGAGTGGATAAATATCGTATTGCACGAGATTTGGTGGTGGAATTTGTTTCTCTAATGATTTTTAGACGGTATGCAAACAATCTAAATCCTTCTTTCCGAACAGCCCGCAAAAGATGTGTTCTTCCTATGAGACGTCATCAGGCATGGTCGCCTTTTTTCATGACGTCACAATAGGAAATTCAGAGGAAAGCAAGAAAATTCGACGTCATAATCGAATTTGGACCAATGAAGAACTGAGATCAGACGATCCACACGTTGATTAAATAAAAATAATCAACATGTCAGGAAAGGGATAAATCGTGTAAGAATTAGAGAAAATTAAATATATGAATTGACCTATCAACGAAAATCATTATTTTTTGTCAATTCAGTAAATAGTAAAATAATCTCTCCTGTGATGTTGCGTTTTACTTAACGTTGAATTGTTAAACGGAATTGTTATCTGAACATTTATTTGGAAGCTTAACAAGGTATTGATATGGTATGTATATAAGTATTATGTTTCATTTGTATTACAATGAACTGAGTCTTCGATGCATGATTTTTTAATTAGTTTTTAGTAGCTTTGAACTAGCTGTCAGTAACTGCGAGTACTCTCAGATCAGCACTTAAGTGTCTGTTAGTTGTTGGGATATACAAGTACACGGCCACGTTAACTCTGTGTTTTTGGTAGATGTATTTATTTTTGTATCCATCTGATGAGTTAAGCCTTTTTCAACTGATTTTTATAGTTCGTTTTTTTGTTGTTCTGTTACACCAAGGTTAGAGGAGGATTGGGATCCCGCTAACATGTTTAAGCCCGCCATATTCTGTATGTATGTGTCTGTCCCAAGTCAGGAGCCTGTAATTCAGTGGTTGTCATTTGGTGGTGTGCTATATATTTGTTTCTCGTTCATTTTTTGTACGTTAATTAGGCCGTTAGTTGTGTCGACCGAATAGTTTTACATTTGTAATTTCGGAGCCTTTTTATAGCTGACTATGCAGTATGGGCTTTGCTCATTATTGAAGGCGATGACCTTTAGTTTTTTTTTTCTGCGTCATTTGATCTCTTGAGGAGAGCTGGTGATACAATGAGGGACAAAGATAGTATTATAAAATCTAAATCAAATTCTCTCAAATTCTTTGTGTATATTAACCGTTAACCTCTATATGTAAATATACACTTTTGAAACTTATAAATGGTTTGTTTAAATAATTTATTACATTTTTGACATCATCATCCATTATAATCACAAAATTGTGAAACCATACGGGATAATACATTTAATTTAAATTGACATTTGATGTTCTGTTTAGAATTAAATTCTCAGTAAATCAAGTTTTTAAAAACGTTTGGAAATTCTCGGAACTAATTTATCTTCCCAACGTATGTTTATTCAAATGTAAAGGTATACATATTGAGTACTCCCCATGTATAACCGGCGAAATTCAGGACATTTGACATTTCCTTCTAAACTTTAGTAAACGTAAATCTATGATTGTAGAATTATTTGTCTTATTTGATTTATAGTGTGGCAATACTGTTAAATAACATTTTGCATTCAGACAAAATTTTAATTGTATATTAAATAATTACATATATTCCAATTTTACCCTATGTTCGACATGTCGGTAAGGTCCTTTTCTTAACATTCTGACATGTCCTTTGAAAGTTTATAAAACTGGTATGTTTTTTTGCCATATACTACAATTCCAAAACGAAAGATCATAGCAGTCGTGCGCAAAGACATATATGATTTGTATTTTTTATAATATTTGTTCCAATAGAAGACGTGTATTGGGTAATATTCAACAGTACAAAATATTTTCTACGGAACGCACGTTCTGTTCAATTGCAATAATGCAATATTTGTCACGATTTCTGATTCCAATCAACTCCTTGGTAATCTTACGGTATAAGATATGCAGTTTGCGAGACGTCATAATGTGCATGCAGTATTGTTGTGTATGTTTCAACAGTTCGAGTTCAAAGCCTAAAACGTGTAGCTCAGTTTTAAAATTGTTTTACTGACATCAAGATATAAAACAATAGTTTACCGATGTTCTAAAATCATACATCAATAGGAAGAAGACAGATGAAGATAACAAACTAACATCACAACCCCCATGGGAATCTTCACTAAATCAATGTATGATTGAGTATATGTTGGAATCAGATTGACGTCCGTTCTCATGACGACGTCCTATTTTCAAATCTAAAGTCCAATATCACGTCATGATTAAGTTCTGGATTTTAATTTCTTTCTGTTTTTCAAATAGAATAGACATCCATATTTGTGTCTTTTGTAATTTACAGTTACATGCCGTTTTGTAGATATGTTTTATTTTAGTAACTTTTAATAATTCTTCTTAAACAATGGAATATCTAGATCTGATGATCGTTCCATAAATTAACTCTTTACCGTTCCTATGACCCGAATTCGGGTCATAAGCACTTTTTTGCGTAAAATTTGGATTCAAACCTTACGTTCTTTGCCATTTGACTATCAACAGATTTCACCAAGGTCTTAAATGAAACCTGTGAGTTTCAGCTTCACGTTAAAATGCCAGTTGTGTATTTTGGGGTTGATCTTTGTGGTTAAATAAAGCAATCAAGCTATCATCGTTTTAAAAAAATCAGCTAAAATTTAATAGAAAACCGCAAAAATCGGTCACTTGTGGGTTTTTTCTTTCAGTTTTGTGTTGAGCTTTATAAAATGAAGGTACATTAAGTTATTTTTTTTTATTAATTTCTATGAAAAACGAATACAAACAGTGAACATTGTCAACATGTCAGTAATTTTCAGCAACTATTTCTTAGAATTTCTGCCCATACCAGTAAAAACGTGCATATTGAGGTTCAAGAGGCCAAATAGTATAAATCAAATGCATTTCTTACTACTAGTGTAACTTGTTTTTGAATTCAAATCACAATTACACCCCCCCCCCCCTTTTTCCAAGTTTACACACCGTCCCACATTGTGTGTTCTTTTAAAGATGTAAAAATGCAGTTTTACGTCTTTCTGAATATCTTAATATAGTCTAATATTTGTATGTGTAAGGTCAACTTAAAAAATAATATTACAAATAACATTTAAAATAAGTATGAATGTAATCAGTTTTAACCGTCTGGTTCCGTAGCCGATGGGATGCATCTCAGGCTAGTAATCAAGCGATCCGGGTTCGCATCCTGCAAGGATGAATATCAGGTATAAGAAAAATAAATTCCAATATTAAATAACTTGACTTGACTTTAATTTAATTCTTATTTCAAATTGAAAATGCTTTTTTCCTTGTGACAAAGTTAACTTTCTGTCTTTTGTCTATAGTCGTTTATTGAATGATAGAGATATACATGTTTTAAAAGATAATCTATTACAAATCGTTAACTAAGGGATGCTGAAGCTTCAAGACTATTGTTTTTCTGTCTTTTAAATGATTGTAGGGATTAAAGTGTGGATGCACTTCACTTGCACAGTTTAGCCACGGTTTTTACCCAGAAACCTCGAAAATATCAATTTTGACCCAAATCACCCACATAGCATATTTGGCTATAAAGATTGCTGTTTCTCACATAAATAGACCATGCAGGGTTCTTTTTCGTTGAGATGTTTTTCCTAACATTGTATGTGAATGCCCTATTGATACTATTTCCATAAATAAACTTCAAAAAAGGATTTTTTAATCGAAATTTTACAATTTTCCGAGTTTTTTGTTGTTGTCACGTGACATTGGACTGATTATCACGTGATCAAATATGATTATTTTTTTTACAAATGTGTCATTAATATTACTGAAAAACTATTTTCTATAAAAAGTCTTAGTTGATAAGTCTACTAACAGTAATAAGAAAGTAATGATTGATTGAAATTTGATAGTTCCTCTGCGGCCAAAATAGTACAATTTTTGCCGAATGGTGAAGAGTTAAATATTGAAAAAAGGAAAAAACCTTTAAAATTCAAACATAAAATCTTGAAATTAAAAATATTAGCTTTCATATATATCAACAATAACGAATGATGGTACAAGCGTTCAATTTAATTGTAAAAAGAATGAAATGAAATAACCCTTAATTAAATGCAACGAATCGACAAAACCTTTCGCACAAAAATATTATTTTCATTTCCACGACCAAGTTTTTCACCTATGTCATTATACACTGTAAAGGACATTATTTAAAAGTTAATCGGTAATTTATTAAAGTCAAAACCCTTTAAACTCTAGCTTGTACTTTCAAATAATTGAATACTTTGTGATGGCCTCTAATATATATCTTTTTTTCAACTTGTTTTTTTTTTTTTTTAATATAGATATTACGTAATTTCTTACTCTGTTTAAATAATTATCATATATCTTACATATCTCGGTATTTTATCTTTGTTTGTAAATTGTTGTATATAATAGCGGTGATTTATATAATACTCTTATAAACTGGATAAAGCAGAATGGATAGCAAATTATTATTCAAAAATACTTTTTAAGATTAGTAATGTTTCAATACAAATCGTCTGTCAAACATTCAGAAAATAATAAATGCTTAGGTCCATTTTGCAAAAGTAGTATGTGTTGAAATTCGTCATCACTGGAAGTCAGTTATAAGAGATAAAATACCCTCTCCATTGATATTAAGCATTCACCCTATCCTGAGGTCTTAACCTGGAGATTTAATGTTATCTTAAATGTTGCTTCCTAACATTTACAATGATATTGATTTAAATAAAATCAATGAAAAACATAATACATAAAAATAGAAGTTTTAATACGCAGTATGCAAGTCTCTGAGATCATGCGGGACAATCAATCACATTTGATTATACTTGATGTGTCCTTACATCGTAAATTTAAAACTTCCTCATACTTTTGAATTTTGTTTGTGGTTCTTCGCATGTTTATGTGTAGTAATTATTCCAAGCAAGCATCTTTTTTCTTGTTTTTCCATCGCGAAATATTTGTGAAATCAGATTGTTGAAGATAGCAATATTGTCCATTGTTCTTCAGCGTCACGTATTTCAGTATGACATGATCGCCAACGTCATAAGGAAAGTCATCTTCATAATTTGACCACAATTCGACCCTTATTTTTCCGGTTTCATCACTTACGTATATATCTCGATAGAACCTTTCTGTTGGTTTGGTCAGATAACCAACTTTACGTATTTTCACTTTTAATGTTGATACAAACAAGTTTCTAATTTGTTCTTTCATCTCTGCAATCTTCAGTCCTTTTTCTTTTGGTATATAAGCATATCCAGTTTCTATTTTCTTAGTGGTAGTATTTTCTCGTAGATGTATCCTATACTTAGTGTTGCTATACCTTTTATCATGGACTCCAATTTTGTAGTACCTAAATTTGTATGTGCGACCCACTTTTAATTTTCTTTCAAATTTTAGGGCTGCTGCACCGAACGCAACACCTCGCATACAAGTGTTACCATCATGAAATAAAACGGATACTCTGACATCGTCATTCCATCTTCCACGGTATTTAATTATAGGAGAAATTGATTTGATCCCGAGTGTTATTGGATATTGACATTTCTTTATTGGCCCAGAAATTGAGAGTAGTGTAGACGATTTCATTTTCACCATGATTCCGGCTACCTGCAATTGTTTTGTAAAA
Organism: Mytilus coruscus; assembly: GCA_017311375.1. Taxonomy (NCBI): domain Eukaryota; kingdom Metazoa; phylum Mollusca; class Bivalvia; order Mytilida; family Mytilidae; genus Mytilus; species Mytilus coruscus. The sequence continues at coordinate 74,776,015 of CM029598.1, read as the reverse complement.
CATAATTTGTAGAGCATAGTACATATGGATTTTATGTTTTTATATTTGTTATCTAAAATTGATGTATTTAAACATTAACCCAATCACACACTCAAATATATACAGACGATTCCAGCGGATTGAGTTTCCATGATGCTGGTCGATTTTTAAAGGAGCTTCATTCAATCCTAGTATATATATATAGAGTTATTTTACTGCATACTTTACATTCTACTGTCATTGTGCTTACATTATTCCATTCAATATATCCCGTTATATTAATGAACCAGGTTGTCAATATTTTATACGCATAAAAAAATATTCTGTGTAAAGAAAACTCAAGACAAATAGTTTTTTTCCACTTCGTCTCATATTTCATGTATTTTTATTATTTTGAGAGAAAGGAATGGAGATCCGTGCTCTCTGTAACCAACAACAATGCATAAGAGGGAGTTGGCACGCATGATCAGTGATTTTTTTGGACACTCTGATTGATAGCATTGAAATTGACGGGTTTCAAAGAGTTAACAACTCCACATAAAACAGATAACAGCCCAAGGCCACCAATGAGTCTTAAATGCAGCGCGAAAACTTCCATCAAACAATAATGTTTAGTAGTTCAGCGAAATGGATGCCGTATTCATCTCCAAATCATATAAAGATCTCAGATTAAAAAGAAAACACAAGACAAATAAAGGCTAGATGTTATTGATTTGGGACGGTCGCATACATGTGGTGGAGCTCAATACATTTGCCGATTTATCAACGCTTTATTATACATGTACCCCTAGCCAGAATGGAATAAACATACCCCGCAATAATAAGCATTGTACTTGAATTAAGTCCGAGTCCTATGTTATAACAGACAACAGAAAAAAACTAAGAAAATGACAATGATTAACATTGATTAACAATGTATAACTAGCAGTTACTGACATGCCATCTTTAGACCCCAATAAAACTATTCGATGGATTATGTCTTCATCAGATAAAAATCAACCACAGCTCCTCCCATCAGACACTTTTTAACATTATGATATCATACATAACAATATTCACATTGCATCATGTATAAACCTTAAAACATTTTTTAAATTTGAGTTGTGATTGCTTGATTCATAGCAAAACACATTAGCTATATTGTACTCACAGCTGATTTGCTAGCATCTTTGTCGTACGACAAATCGAATAATGACTGAAACTTTCCTCTTACATCTGAAAAGATAATTGTTATCTTAATAATGCATGCAACCATTAACCAATTTGTACCTTTCATTGCCATCTGAATTTGAGGTTATTATGTTATAACTTTTTTTTATAGTCAAAGAAGTGAAAGTAAAGAAAATTGAAATCAAAGAAAAGAAGGGCGAAAGATACCATTGACAACGCGATGATAAAAAAACAGACAAATAACAGTACACGAGACACAACATAGAAATCTTAAGGCTAAGCAACACGAACCCCACCAAAAACTAGGGGTGATTTCTGGTGCTCCGGAAGGGTAAGCGGAGCTTGCTCGACATGTGGGATCCGACATGTTGCTCAGGTTATTACAAACCTGGTAAATAGTATTATACGGTATGTCACATTTATGAAAAGGGAACGGGATTGTAGTTACGACATAAGGAACATATTCCGATATCATCTTTGAAATGGATATTGCGCAACGGTCACCCAACTGCTGATGACGTCCATAAAAATTAAGAAGGGATTATTTCAAATCCACCATGTGGAACTCTTGAATAATACAATACAGCATTGTACAATATAAAAACCTTTTTTTTTTTAAATAGCCAAATGTGCTAATTCGTCTAAAATCTTCGAAGATCGTACATAACTTGTCAGTACTTGTCTAATGTTTTTTTGTGAATATTTGAAGGTTCATACTATGTATTAGCTACTATACTATACAGACAATCATTCAAGTTTTGTTTAATCTCGGCTGCTACTAGAAAGTGATAGAATATATTCATTTATTTTTCGGTAGTGCAAGTGTATAGCTGAAAAGTTAAATTTGTCAAAGCTGTTGTCAGTTTTTTTTTTTTTTCTCTCGAAGAAATTATATCACTAGATACTAACAACTGACAAAGACCAATTATAAAATGTGAAGTAATAAATAGCAATTTGATATATGCAAATTCCTCTTGATAGAAGTTGGAAACATAAAAACTGTTTGAATTGCATGTAAGGCATGTCTTAATTTAAGTTATATAGCCTACCTCGATACAAAACTGGATCTATCCCCCATTCGTTATTGCGATATATTCCCAAATGTGTAAATATATTTGCCTTGTACTCCAATGGTTTTTCAATTCCAGCATTCCGAATGCCATCTCTTAAAGCAAAAATATCTCTTTCATTTAGGAAGTTGTTATTGTAGATACAAATCACGTGGTTGTCATTCTCTTTTCTAGCAGCACTAACTTTTGCACAGAAGGTAGGAATTGTTCCTTGTATAACACCATTGGTAACACTTCTCCAGAGTTGATCAATATCATTTCCCGTTTTTCCATAGAACATCCATTTGCCATTTGTCAATGAATGTTTTTCAGCAAGCATTTGCAAACTTTGACTATTGACTATCTTTGTACCTTTGAAGGCAGACTGTACTGCGCGTATGTTGGACATGCTTTTAGTTTTGTATGAACTGTTTTCATGTGGACTTGCAATGGAAATCCGGTGAACACCGTTTGAGCTGTAAAGAAGTAACTGCCAAATATACATATGAATATTCATTTACATTTTTATATTTCTTTGGGTATTAGTAATGATTTAATATCATCTTTAAATGTAAATTTAAGGCAATAACTAACAAAGTCGTATGTACTTAATTCAATTGTACACATGTATTTCAGCATTGAATGACTTGATTACATTTATCTAACGGTTAACACTTTAGTATTGTCTTTTGTGACGGTTTTCGTCTTTGATCATAAAGAAGATACTCACAGTGATTTGAACTTAAGACTCAAATATCAAATAGAACTTGGCACTTCAAAATTTTACATTTCACTTATTTCAGTTAAAAAAATTAAAATAAAAAGAGACAAATAATAGTACAAAAAACAAAAAATAGAAAACTAAAGACTGAGCAACACGAACTCCACCAAAAGCTTGACTGATCTTTGGTGCTCCGAAAGGGTAAGCAGATCCTGATCAAAATGTGGCACCCGTTATATTGAGCATTTTGGTACACATTGTATTATTATTATAATTATGTAGGTCACCTTTGGGAAAAGGGGACGGGATTGTAGCTACGACATAAGGAACATATCTGCTCTCAATAGTTAAACGGTTATTTCATTACCATGATAACAGTCAATCAACTTGTGATGGCGTCAGTAAAACTTACGAAGGAAAGATTTTATCATCACTACTTAAATCTGCCTTGTGAGCAGCTACCCTCTATCAAGGAAATCATACGAAAACTCATGACAAAAAGATAGAAATGTGACAGACAACAGTACACAAAACGCAACATAGAAAACTAAATAATGAGCAACACGAACCCCACCTAATATTTGGAGTTATCCCAGAAGGGTAAGCAGCTCTTTCTCCACATATGACAACCGTCGTGTTTCTCATATTAGTACAAATCAATGTTTAATTCTTATTCGGAAGGTGACACCATGCTTTTTTTAGCAATAATGACAGTGATGCGTTGAGAAACCTGTAATGGAAATCCTTTCTGCTCTTAGAATTTTAGAAATGTGTTTCACTAAAAACGTAAATATTTTCGTGTATTTTTTTTTTTTTTTTTGGCATGTTAAATCAGTGCTTCAAACCATAAGTTCGTAATCCACATCATCATTGTTGATTGGTTTTGACCATTCCTACGGAGTGTTTCATGTATTTAAATTAAGATAAAATAACTCGCAAGCGAAATATCAAGTACCAAATTGTCATGATTGTTAAACACTTTTGAAAACGCCATATTAAGGCTGATCTTTATAATAGTTATATACTCAAGTTTTTTTATATAACTATAGATCGTGGCAAACAAAATACTGCTTACTTTCGATGTTTAGATGGAAGATTTTCCTCAACCCATTTGATAAAAACAGGATTCTCTTCTAAGCAGTTGTCATGTGATTGTCCTGCTACTTCATAAATAGGTTGAGAAACTAGTAAAATACAAAGCAGGTATGTAATGAATTATTTCTATCATGTGTGCTAGCAATGTGCGATGATCCTTAGGTAAAGATATTGGTAATTAAAAGTCTTATGGTTTGACGTAAATTTTCAGGAAAGTAGTTAGTATCGTGTGTAAAATTGTCGCATTTACAATCATACCACATATTCCTTTTATAAATAGTTAGCTTTGAGTTTATTTTCGAAACTGTAGTATAGCCTTACGTGCAAAGTTGTATTGAATATTCCCTTTGCTTGCTCACCAGTTGGCGTCTCAGCTTTCTTCTTTTTGTTACGTTTTTAGAAGTTATGTTATTTAACGTTGAACTCAAACTAGTTTCACCATTTGCAGCCTTATTATCGGTTTAAACACAAATTTGTATGACTTATTAAGTTTATTTGCACTGTTACTCATTGTTATCTTCCCTACGAAGAAACATGAGTGAAATATTTTTTAGCAGCAAAAACTTTGTATATTTCTAGTACTGATTATATCTTAGTATTTCATACAATTTTTTTTTTTATATGCGACAGCTTATTTTTGTTTTCCAACAAGTTGTATGTTTCCTTAACAACCCTGTCAACTTTCTGAATCAGCACTTGTCTCGTTTGGGGGGTTATATATGATGATTTCGTAAATGTGTTTGGTGTTCGCTGGCAGACTATAGTATCTGATTTGATAAGTTTTGCTTGTATTGCTTAGTTCCATTAAAATGAGTATCTCATCATCAGTACTAAAAATGTACGACTGAAATGATGACTTTTCTCAACAATTTTATCAATTCTGCTTTGACGAATTAAGCAATTATTAAAAACAACTTAGGTTTCAAACTCCCTTAGGCAAATTTGACTTGAGCTGAAATTTTACATTTGTTTAGGTCTTTTTTGTCATAAATCTTTTCCCGTGTTAAGGTTTTATTTATTATACATGTTATAATTGTCTTTTATTTGTTTGGGATTAAGCGTTTTTGGTGAAATAAAATCCTAAAACCCGCTTCGGACTCCTGAAATTGATTACGTTTTATTTTCGTTTGCAAGTCCTATTATAATACATTGATGATGTTCTATAATTTTATATCAAATTTCAGTGAATGCTTGCATCTCATAAACTCCAGTGAACTTGACATAAAGGATACTATCGAAACAAGAAATTTGCTTCATACCTTCATCGTAACCTTTATGTTTACACAGATCAATAACTTCTAATAAGAATCAAAAACGAAATTGATGATTTTTTAACTTCTAATTGTCAACGTGTCATTTTTCAATCTTAAAATCTTAAAGTGTTTACAATTCTCAATTAATACGTCGCACTGACTCAATTTCACACAACTCTCAAATCATTAATTGAGTACGTTTCTGACACATAAACTGTCATAACTAAGTAAAAAAGTATGAATTATATTAACACCTTTGAACATGTACGATCATCATTGCATATCGGTGTCTGAAGCGATCTATCAGTGTCTCAACTCAATTTCGATGCGTGCTTTAAGGATTATATATTAAGATATCAGAATGACCATCTAATCTGTAAAATATGAGATTGTGTCGTGTTTTCCAGTTTTTACAATTTAAAGAAATTTGTGGCATGCAATGCATGACTATCAGGAGACACCTGGTCATTGTTCGTTAAGAGTTCATCCAATTCTTTCATTTTTAAGACCTTGTTTTTTTCAAAATATGGAGATGTGGTATGAATGATGATTGTGCAGTTTTCATCAAAGACCAAAGGACATCGATATATATGTGACTACAACTGATTGAATGGCATTTACCAATTACCCACAACCACACTGTATAGTTGGCTGTAAAAGGCCACGGCATGACAATATTAAAAGCATTGAAAACAGCCTAATTTATTTTCAAAACAATTAACGAAAATGGCATATTTTAAAAAGCATTCATTGGCAAGCACTAGATCACAGGTGCCTACTTTATTGTTTAGTCTTCATGCTTTTTTTAACATCGTTAAAGCACACTTGTGTCTTTTACATACATGTGAACATTGCAAACCATTGTAGTAAAGTAACCTTTACAAATTATAGAAGGATCTGATAATAAGGCGTTTATACTTACCTCTTCGTGCACCTCCTTTTGTACCTTTAGTTATATCACTTTTCTCGTCCAATTTTGATCTTTTAAGAGTTTGACATTGCTCGTCTTGTATCTATAAAAAATTGTATACATGCATGAATGTCCCCAAATTAAACGATAGCATTTGTATTCCATTATTTTGTTTTATAATTCGTTGGTTTTGGAATATGTTAAGCTTGGAGCAACTCTAAACATACTGATTCGTTGATTAAGAAGTACTTCCTTCATGTCATGCTCTATACAAAAAAAAAAAACTGTTCTACGATTGGCAATGAGGCAATTCTCCATAAGAGACAAAATGACACAGAAACTCACAGTTACAAGTAATTGTACGACCTTCAACAAGGAGCAAAGTCGATACTGCAAGATCAGCTGTAAAAGGCCCCGTAAAACGATACTTTATTTTTCACTGAGCATTAGCGAGATGTAAAATATGGTCAATTAAAATGCCTACCCATGCTAAAATAGGCATAAAGCATAACATGAAGACATTATTACGTTTCTATTAGGACAAATACAGTATTTTGATGAGTCGAAGCGTACAACAATACTGTTGAAATGTTTAGCTGTTCTTGTTTCCTCCCCGTGGAGTCTGTACATTAAATTTTGATATTTAATAAGTTAAGAAATAAAAGCTGGGTAACTATATGCATGTTGTTGGATAAACGATAGATAATAAATTTTATGTAAGCTGCTTAAATGTATATATTTTATTAGAATAACTTGGAAAAACGAGACTATAAACAGAACATTTGTATGCATGTGTCCAGCAAAGTTTGTGCTAACACGGCCTTGTTTACAAAGCGTAATAAAGGGCGTCACATTGCAATTGCCACTAAATAAAATTGAGAATGAAAATGGGGAATGTTTCAAAGAGATAACAACCCGACCATAGAGCAGACAACAACCGAAGGTTGTGTTTTCTAAGTGAAATAACTATTTAATGTCGCCTCGATTTACCAAACACAATTAATGCATGAAGTCTGAATATTCCACTCCCCATTAAGAATAGAATAGCAAGTTTTCTTATATCAAACCAGTTTAATATCGTCAATATACTATTAATTAGAAATTGGAATACGCTTTCAATAAAGCATATACCACAACCAAACGCTTTCTAATAACAAGTAAAAAAAATCAGAAAAAAAGTAAAAAGTAAAATCACAAAAATACTGAACTCTGAGGAAAATGCAATTGGAAAGTCCCTAATCACATGGCAAAATCAAATGACAAAACACATCAAACGAACTGTCATATTCCTGACTTGGTACAGGCATTTTCAAAGTAGAAAATGGTGGATTGAACCTGGTTTTATAGCGCTAAACCTCTCACTCTTACGACAGTCTCATCAAATTCCGGTATGTGTGTCTTATTGCGTCAATAATACAAATAAAATGTTTGCTTTCTCACATATCATGTCTTAACGCAAAATGATATGCCCTTGAACAACCGTATTGAGAATAAGCGGAAGCGCTTTCATCAGTTATCATTGCAAATATATCAACTAACACGACAGTGTTGATAATCCTTTAACTATTGGTTGTATTTCATATATTTATGAACGTTATTTATTGATATATGCCAATCAAATACTATGTTCTGATGTAATCGAAAAGGCTTTGAAATTTTTCGTTAAACTTGTTGCTTACAATAATGTATAAAAATTAGTGTATGTTATATAAAAGCCTTTCACTATCAAGTACACAAAATTGTTACCTCAAATTTCCGTTTTGTTCCACATATTATGGTAGCTTTGTCCTTATTGGATTCAGCTGTTTTCTCCATTCTTTACTGGTATTGTGTATAACTAACGGATTACTGCCTACATGTACTTTAAAGAAACGTTGTACTTTGCTGATCAAAACATGTTCAGTTGTGCAGTTTTCTACAATTCATACAGAGCGATGTGTATATTATGTAAACACAGGTTGCCTAGCTAGCAAAATATCTTATCTCACTGTGTTTAATTTTGTGTCAGGTGTCATAGTATTTTTCAACCGATGATATCGTTTAGCATGTCACCATGCAAATTCAATACTTAAATGTCTTTTGTCAAAGTGATTGGGTTATCTTTAGCTTTAAAGTGCTTCAAATTAGATAACACGTGTAGTTTTAACCTTACACCGTAACATTGATGTTAAAATACAGATATCAGATTTTACCGTTATCAAAAGGACTAAGAAACCATTTGTAGTATGCACTTCTCTTCCACTCATAATTCCAGTATATATACTAATTTGAAATGTCTCTGATTGAAATTAAGCTGAATATATTAAGCAGATTATATGTTATCATATTGTAAACCTAGAGATAAAATCAATAATTGCGACTCCATTACAATTTCTACCTGTAATATTTTTCAATGTATAACATGTTTAATGCATATACAAAGAGAGCAAACTAACATACAATGAAAATAATGCTTTATGCATATGGCGTTCGTCAAAAACGCTATTATCAGAGAAAACATATATATTGTAGTAACATTGTTTAAAAATCATTGTTCTTACCTTAGAGACGATCACTGATACAGCAATACAAAATTTTGCGCGATAATCATTTATCAGAAAGTCCAAAGATAAATGTTCAACTTTCACTTTCACTTTAATTTGAAATACAGGAAATGGCTCATTAAACCAATGACTAAGAAAAATGACCAAAATAATATTTTCGTATAAATATATTAACTTGACGAGTTAAATTTCAAGTTTTTAGAGAAACAAAAAACTAACCAAGCATATGTATGTCGAAAACGTGTTTTGACAATGAAGAAAAAAAAACCCGATTACGTTCATGTCAACCATTTGTTTTTATACGTTGGAAGCTTCTCCAAAATGCAAAGAATTGTAATTTTAATCACACGAATGATTTTTTTCAAGAAACACAATCATAAGTTCATGTATAACTCGTTTGACTTATTGTTATAACAGGATTAATGCTGTTAAATGTCCGACATCCGTCAAGACAAACCCTAATACAATCATAGGGTGTCAAGTTGAAAAATATAAAATCACTATTTTCCCGACTTGTCACAATATGGAATCAAAAATGGTAATTAAAAAAAAATCCATGTACGTTTTATTAAAGCAGCATGATCTAAGATATCGGTTATTGAAAGTGGTGCATATTAACTATGAATACATGTAATACAAACCACGGGTAGTGTGAGTTAGATTCTATTATTATTTGGAAATTTCGAAGTGCGATGATTAGTGGTTGTGGTTTTATGTAGCAATGGAATTGATGAAATTCCTTGGTATTGACATAAACATCATAAGCATATAAAATGTATCCAAAGGGTTCGAAATTGAAGCTGCTCCATACTTTGATTTTAACTTAATATTAACAATAACATCTTGGTCAATATACAAAGCACATTGTGACACAGAAAAGATACAAAAAGAATTAAACATTAAAAAAAATTCATACAAAAAATGATAGAAGGATAATTCCAAAAAAAAATAGACATATCTATATAGATGATGTTCTCTCACTAAATAATTCAAAATTTGGTGACTATGTTGAACGCATCTATCCCATCGAACTAGTTCACTTTTTACCAAATAACTCAGAAACAACTCGACATTTACGAATAAACATCACTAGATGTTTAGCCTTTTACGATGCTACGGCTTACTAATCAGATAAGGGAAGAGTTTAGATAGAATTTGTTTAATGAATCTGGATGCATATGTACATGTATTTCATAATAATTGCAATTTATTTTGCTTATTTATTTAAGTAACAAATATTAAAGTATTTACAATAACTGTAGATTGTATGTATAACTTGTACAACAGACGTCAATTGTCTTCCTTTCAACTACCAAAATATACCGACTTACTTCAAAAGCAACTGCAAGAGGAAGAAACAATGTCAAATGTTTGAACTGGTCAGATGTTCAATGTTTTCTTTTTCTGAACTCTGGGGTGGAACGATATAATATTTAGAAGTTCCGTCTTTTTTCAAAATATTTAATACACAAACGGTTGAAAATAAAACTGCAACAATGGTGTTAGTTGGTTATGAGTTGTGGGTATATCATTTACCGTGACGTGGCAATGAAATAATGTATTACATGTACCGTTTTTGGATTAGTAAAACACTACAATACAAGTACCCCCTTCTACAAGCAATCCTTACCTCATATTATTGAAGGTCCATACGGTGATAATGTAAATCAAAAATGCTTCGTACGTTTATCAATCATAACGAGTTATTTTTATTTACTTATAAATTCATCAAAAAACGATACTATTGGATTTTTTACACTAATAAGTCGAGAAGGAACTACAACGCAATTGGAATAAATGATAGATGGTGAAAAGAAAAGCAAATCCATATGAAAGATGAAATGCAAAATCAGTTCATTAAAATAATGTATAAACAATTTAACATAAAAACTAGAGACTGAAAAGCCTGAACCAACAACAACAAACTTAGAGTGATCGAAGATACTCTAGAATGGTAAAAGGACATTGTTCCACTAACAGCATCTATCAAGATGCTAATATTACACATTATTCACATCTACACTCTTAATATTGAGATTGAAATGTATATATTTGTTTATTCTTATAACTCCTCTGCGACCATATTTGAGGTAAGCATCAGTTACTTATATTAATGTGACTTGTATCTTTTGACGATTGCAATAACATTAACCTGATAAGAAAATATGGTATGTTACTAATGAGACATAACAGACAAATACAAGATACAACGTGGATATAATCAACTATACATCATCCTTTATTAATAACCGTGAATAAAACCAATACTGTATATATATATTACATTTATAAGTTAGTTATATAAAGCACTAAAGTTTTCAATTGAGCAGAATAAATTAGTTGTAATAACATAAATAATGTGCACTGATTTTCGCAAAAGTAGATGTCATTTTGCTATTCATTACATTGTAAAATCATCATGTTATCGTTCTTTTCTAAGAACCATTGTCGGCAGAAACTGTCGTACCTCAAATACGCGTATTTAAGTTTCACACAATCGCCAATATTGTAAGGAAATTTGTATTCTTCATGCGACCACATTTTGATCTTAATTTGCCCTGTTGAATCCCTTATGTATAATTCTCGCAAGAACTTTTATCTTGGTCTGATTTGTCGTCCAATCCTAATGAACATCACTTTTGATGTTGATACTAGCAAGTTCTCAAATTGATGATCAAGTTCTGATATTTGCATTTTGTTCTCTTTTGGTATTTTAGAATACCCATGTTTAACCTTCGTTATTTTCGTATTTTCCAGAGATGGATCTCATATTTAGTATTGTTAAATTTTCTATCACTATATCTAATAACGTAACTGCGCAATGTATATGTGCATGACATTTTTAAAGTCTCTTTCCACTTGCGAGCCGAAGCTCCAAACGCAATTTCTTTTTATACAAGTGTTTCCATCATGGAACAGGATTGAGAGTCTAACTTGGTCGTTGCCATTTCTATATCTCTCTAGGTGTGAAATCGATTTTATTCCAAGAATTATTGGAATTATACAGTTCCTTGTTGGACCAAAAATAGAAAACAACGTAGAAGACTCGTTTGTTAAGGTGATTCCAGCTACCTGCAATATTTTAATTCAACACCACATGAATTCAGAATGAATATCGCGTAATGTTCGTAGTTTTGAATGCTAGTTTTGGAAAGGAAATTGCTTTTCCTGTTTGAACACCAAGTTTTGTCTGGAACTCTTTGAGTTGTTTGTGATCATTTGTATGTTTTCGTTATATGTTTGTACTGTTTTGTGTTTGTTCGTCATTTTTTAATTATATATTGCGTTGTCTGTATTTCTTTTACCAATGGTGTTTGCCCCTAGGTTTATCTTTCTTTTTTTAAAGAAGGGTTATTGAACATACTTGCATTTCTTCTTATTAAATATGTACGTTGAGAATGAATTGTATGTAGTTCCAAACTTTTTATCACAAGTAAACTTCATAATTTCCTTAAGAAAAATATATTATATGAAATCATATATCAGTTTAAATAAAAATTGGGCAATTAAGGATGTTGAGGAATTTATGTAATTTTTAAAACACATTGGTTGTTTGTCCCTACCATAAAAGGAAATACTTTGCCCCATAACACCCATTTATCTTTTCATATCAGAATTAATAGCTTATACAGGGTAATTTAACTAGATTTTTAGCATATTCTAGATTTCTTTTCTATCAATTTGTCACGTAAATAATACCAATGCAAATATAAGGTAAAAGTCCGAGTCAGGCTTTTCCCGCCATTTTTGAAAAAAAACAAATCATGAAAAGGAGCTCCATAACCTATCATATTTTAAACTTATTTTGTTCCTTTACTAATGCTCTTTAGACTAAAAGTATCAATTTTAAATTCTTGATTTGTTTAATTTCACCTAAGTACACCGTTAAATCGACCTTATGCAAATGAATATCAATACGTATGTTACCTTATTTCGGGTAGAAAAAACCTCTATCCAAAGTCTGTAACTGTGTAGAAAGTTGATGAAAGTTCCATTCAAAACAGACCAAAACACATCTTCTATTTCGTATTTAAAAGATCTTAAATCAGTTAAAGTCTTATACATGTACTTGTAAACGGACACTTGCATAAGGATGATTTCTTTACAAGTCGAAAAACATATTGAACTTCAAGGTAATTTTAAAATTGAAAATTATAATTGAATATTTTTTACCAACGCAACAAATAGAAAACAGTCATCGTGTTCCTCTCTTATAAAGTTAGTCTAAATTGTGATGTGAAACTAACTGTTGAAGCTCTTACATGAATTGTTCTGCTTTTTAAATGTGGATACTTATACATGTTATATTAGTTTTATTTATACTTACCGCTGATTTACTTGGTTCTTCGTCGTATAATGGGTCAAATTCAAAATTATCAAATGCTTTTTCTTTCTCTGAAAATTACATTTATTTTCATTGATGGCATTAGTCACTTCGCTCGAAAATAACTTTCATTCATTGCAATCTAATTTTATTCAAAGTGTTAACGTTTATAATTGTATTTATCCGTTTTTCAAACATAATCTATACCAGCAAACCTCCAGGCAAAATTTGTTTAGAAACACATATATATAGATGGTGTATGGAAACCATGCGTGTATCATGTATCATGTGTATGATTTAATAAAGATGCAAACAAAGAGAACAACAAATATACTATTTTTCAATGGTTGATCATGCACTTTATTTCAACAAGGCGTTATAATTGCAGTCAATCCGACATCTTTTCTCTAAGGAGATTTTTCCAAGTACCTTGATTATGTGCGCATATATGAGAAGGTAACACAATTTTTGTACCTGTTCCATCATTAAAATGATGGTGTTTCCAACATACTCATAATCAAGCTATAAAGACACAAAGTTTTATCACTGATATTGCAATCTCATTAACAATTTTCAGTCAATTTTAACTATATTTTATCTCTGTTGTCAATACAGAAAAAATGAAAAACGATTTTTTAGTGCATTTTAGAATGTTTAGTTTGTAATAATACTGATACTCCACATACATGAATCAAACAGTTTACATATTTACAGATTTAAATCATAGTTTTAATCACCCTCGGTATTTAATGGGAATCTTGTTGCTCAAATTCTACTTGTCCATGTTTTGTTTTTTTTATTATTAAATTACGTTTACTGTTGTTTGTCTTTTGATCCTTTTCTCTTTTTTTTCTTTGACATGACATTGTCGGTTCATTTTTGACTGATTAGTTTAAGTCTTATCTCTCGCATCTCTTTTAATAGTTTCATTTGTATTCTTGTTTTAAACACGCAAAGATCACAAAAAGTCATATGTTTCTTTAAATCAATTATTACAGTAACTGTACTATATTTTTGAAAATGTTCTATTCAAAATTAGAAATAAGAACAGTTTTGATTGAAACTATTCGTGTCAATAAGGGACAAAATTGAAATCACGTAATTTATCAGAGTGGTTTTGGGTTTATGCAGTCATATTGCTTGTATTGCAAGTATAAGCTTTGACTTCACCCTTATATGTACGTCATAAAAGGCAAAGATACAAAACTTCATGCTATAAATAGTGCTCTTTAAACTTGGCATATTGGTCGGTCTATCGGTCACATTTGACATAGGAATGTTAAAAGGTTAATCAATTAGATAACACAAAATGTTGCTATTCAACTAGCTATCGTAGCAAAACAAGACTTTTTATCAAAGGTTACAAATGTTCTCCTTGTTTTCTTGTTAGAACGTATATAAGTACAGTAACTGTGGTTACGAATGACTTGTTAAATAAGGAAACATATTCATTTTTGTATACGTTTCCAAAGTATCGCGTTAATATGTACAAGCTCTAGGAGCAAGAGAACTACGAATGTTTGGTGATAGTTTTACTTGTCTCGGATCAACTCCCTTATATTGTTAAACATTTGTAAAAATACTAATATATATGTGTAACTGTTTGTTTTTCCATTATGTTATTTGAAATCATCTTGATTGATTGATTGGTCTGATGTCGTTTGCACGACATTGGCGTGAGATTATACAATTTCGTGACTTATTTGCATATTGCTAAATCCTGCAATTTGATATTCCCACTTTTGGACGATATAGAAAACCGTTGTCAGATTTCAGTAGAAAATGCATTGCTAGTAAGCATTACATTGAAAAGGAGCTAATTTGTGTCATTAATTGAATAGTTTTTTGTTTTTTATTTACCTCATGCATTTTCTTATATCAGTGAGATACTAGAAGATGCAATTTTTACGTTATATGGGTAAAATGACTGAATTTATATGCAGCCTACCTCGATACAAGACTAGATCTACTCCCCATTCGTTTGAGTTTATTCCTAACTGCGTATATATATCTGCTTTGTATCATTAAACCATCCCTCAGAGCATAAACTTCTGCTTCATTGAAAAAGTTGTCATTGTAAATACAAATGAGGTGGTAGTCTTTCTTTTCATTTACTGCACTGACTTTTGCCGAACAACTAGGAATTATTTCCCTTATTACACCATCTGCAATAATTCTCCAGAGTCCATCGATTTCACTTCCTGTATTTCCATGCAACATCCATTTGCCACTGGTAAATGCATATTCTTTGGCAAGCTTTTTCAATGTTTTTTTTGTTGACTACCTCGGTGTTTCCTATCGCAGACTGTAGTCTAAGGGTGTCAGGTTTGTTTTTAGTTATGTATTCTGCGTCATTGTATATACGTACGACGGAAATCCAATGAACCCCATTTGATCTGTAATGAGAGATGAACAAATAATGCATGAACCATGCTAACTATCAAGACTTCAGTCACGATATGTATAATTAAATCAATTAATGTAAGTTGTTCTATGATTTCTGTGTGTGTTTATTCTTGTGTTTTTTTATTTATTTAAGAAATTTGGTTGTAGAGTTGTAATACTGTCTGGTAAATATTTGAAGTATAACCTTCCTTTCGTCGAGACTGGTATAAAACTTTCATTCGATAGATTATGAAAATGATTGGAAAACAGAGCTCGTGTATATCAACGTCGAAGATATTTTTTTGTGTTAAAATTGAAAATTTAGATTAAATCAGTAATCAAAAGTGACCTATTTAAAAAAATTGACAAAATACTTAAATTTCTCTATTTGTACTGTAGTAGTCAGCTGAAAGTCAGTTGCAAAACATTTTGTATACTTGACCCTTTGCTACTTTAGTTGTTCCATTTATGCTTTATTGCTTTGTCATAACTTAATTTGCATGTTTTATTTTGGCTTATACAAATCACTACCGTACAATTAAATAGTTATCTATATCTTATATTTTATTGTTAGAAAAAAAATGGAAACATTTGATGACTCATTACGCAGATTTTCTTTTAAAAAAATCCTCATATCACTACGTATGTCATTGTAATCTTAACCAAGGCAAAAGATTAATTTTTACTTTTGATGATGAGATGGTAGATTGTTCTCTACCCGTTCATTAAAGTCACTATCGTCTTCTAGGCCTCCATCCAGTGGTTCGCCTACATGAACATACTTCGGTTGAGTGACTATTAAAATACAAAGTTGTTACATATTTTCAGATACTCAACTATATATGGGAATCATACATCAGAAATGCATTGACACAACTATAAATAAATTGATAATTACACATCACTACGTAACAACCTCCAGCTTAAAAGATATTACGATACTTTAAACTGGCTTTACAAATTCACAATAAACCTGAGTAGTGTCCTTGTTGATTTGAATTTGTTGTTTTCTTACATGTAAAAGAATATCTACTTTCCAATTCAAAATTCCGTTTAAAATCAGCTGTTTTTTCAGGAATTTTAGTAGTATTTTTCCCATTACTTAAATTACTTTACGAACATCGTGTAAGCAATTTAAACAATATGAATCGTGTTAATGCAAAATGATCGGTTTCTTGCTGTTGTAACTCGCTGTTTTGTTTGTGTTTTTTAGAAAAAATTAAGTGCATTCTTAATCTTGATATTCCCTCAATATTTCAGAAGCAAATCTTTTCTTTACTCATACTCTTTTCGGATTTGATTTTTAAACCCGTGTACATTCAGCCAATTCAAAATGAATGTTTAATCAAGCAAAACCTTTTGAATGCAGCGTAAGTCGAAAGACGTGCAATGTGTCTCTTATTGACCAAATCACAAGAGATACCAGACGTACTATGTAGTCAACTACTCAACACGTATTGGTACGCTCGAATTGAAACAGTTGGAATGCTCAATCAAATACAAAGAAAAAATACAAATTGGACAAAATCTAAGTCAGAGGTAGAACAAACTTGCAAATTGTTAATCTATAGAAGTGCTTCGACATGTTTGACCCCGCCTTATTTTTTCACCTGTCCCAAGTCAGGAGCCTCTGGCCTTTGTTAGTGTTGTATATTTTTTTTAATTTCAGTTCATTTATATGTTTTGGAGTTTAGTATGACGTACACATACTTATTTAGGGGCCAGCTGTAGACCACCTGCGTGAGCGGGACTTTCTTGCTGCGTTAAAGACCGATTGGTGCCCTTTGGTCGGGTTGTTGTCTCTTTGACATGTTCTCCGTTTTCATTCTCAATTGTACATGAGTTTGATGAAATTTGAATTTGGTTTACTTAGAAAAATGTTTTACATGTACCATTTGAATAGAAGAACAACCTTTTTAAAGGCAACATTAAATGTTCTCACCTCTTCCTGTGTTTGGATTTGCAACTTCAGTCCAAGCGTCACTTCGTCTGTCTATCTTTAATCTTTTAGTAGCCAACTCGTTTATAATTTGCCTCTGTAGAACATATGATTAATTTGCGTCAAGTAAACTATGTTTTTTTTATTATTATTTTATATTGTGAAGTTAAGAGGCAAGTGATTTTAGCGAAAATGTTAAATGTTTTTTTTTTTACCCTTGTGTAAATGTGTTGCTTTTAATGTACTTATAGGGAAAGTATATACTAGTAATGCATTGTGTATTAATATACTGTATGAACTATCAATTTCATTTTTTTGTGACTTTTTCAGATTTAGAAACAATTACTATATCTTTCTTGTTGCTAGATGTATTGGTATATTTGATTGATTTGTTTAGTCAATTGTCTTGTACGTCTGTGATATATGTTTGTCTGTTTCGGCAGTTATTGTCATATAAACCATGTTTGTCTGTTTGAGTTACTCACTCATTTTTTTGTCAACATAACTGAACAACTTTAAACAACTGTAATACACGGCATGAAAATACATTCATTTTAATAAAACGAAAAATTACAAAAGTACCCAGTTCCAATGATATTCATAACAGAAAGTCCATTACCAAAAGCAGAAACACACCAAATGAATTGAAATCAACTGTCAAAGTCTTGGCTTTGCAGAGGTATTTCCTTTATCTATAGAAGTGCTTCGACATGTTTGACCCCGCCTTTTCATTTTACCATCTGAGAAAAGACATTCTGTTTTATATTTTCCTTTGAGTTCGGTATTTTAAGTATTTTATTTTTTATTTTATATTGACAATAATGTGTGATGAAAACCAACATACATAATCTTTCATAGTTCTTTGGGGTTGTTGTTTTCTTTGATTGTACAACGTTTTGATTGTGTGACTGGTGATTTGTTTGATAACACAATAAACAAATGGGATCACTACATATTGTGTCATGTGTTTTAAATGACAAAATATGTAATAGTACGTCTAACAATTGTATAATGAATAAGAAAGCTAAAACCAATTAAATTCATGTATTTTTTTCTTCGTCAAATGTAATATGAATTGTATCAATCCCAAAGCTCCCTCTGATATCATGTACCCTTTATATTTACCTCTTCTTTGAGTTTCCTTTTTGATGCAATTTTGTCTACATCTTTTCTTTTGCCATGTTTACTAGACTTTCCTTTTTGAACATGCTTAACTGTTTAATGTAAAGAAAATTGTGTTTTAAAGAATATTAACGTCTGAAAAACTGAAAGAGTATATAAAACTCTTATTGTGTCTATCTGAAGACCAAATGTTGCTCTGCATTTGTTTTTCCTTAATAACACGTATGACATTTTCCCTGCTGCAACGCATCCTTAAATAACGTTTGGTACTGATAAATAGGTGACGTTTGATGCTCACCAAATGCGTAAAATCTTTATGCTGTGTGTGTGTTTGTTCGGCTTTTGCTATATGTAGGCATGGTTGAGCTTGTGCCGAAAAGGGAAAATCTAGCCAATATTAGTCTTGTGGTTATTTTGTTTCTTCATTTAGAGGCAAGCTAAAATGCGAATCCGGGGTTTAGATTTTCTCGCTGTGTTAAAGATCCTCTGGTGACCTGGTGTTATTTGTGCTCTTTGTTTGGGTAGGATTTTCATATATAGATATTTATATTTCCCGAAATGTCAATTTTGTTTCTATTGGTAAAGACCTTTTGAATCTACAATTCAATCAAACACGTCAAAGATATTAACCAAACCGGAAATTCAGAAAATCTTTGATCTGTTCTGTATCCTTTTAAACTTCATCCGAAGAACATGACTTTGATCTTCCTGCCCTTTTTATATAAATATCAAATATAACTGTCCTTGCAAACAACATTATTGTACACGATCTTTCTCCTGCTCCATGATCTATTAACATCATTGTTATCTGCAATCAAAGCCGAACGTTTAATTAACATTGAAACCACCTACTCTAATGCAGTGCCAATAAGACTTTGGATACTAAACAATTTCAAAGATGGGTTAACGTATACCCAATTTTCGGCTCTTCCCTCGTGAACTTTTAGTCTCTGACGTTATCAGAAGCTGTAGCTGGAACCTTAGTACTGGCATTGAAATGGCGAAATGTTGATTGAAATAAACTCTTATGGCATTTTAGAAACGTATCTCACTCATACAAAGCTTTGATTCCTTATCCAGTTTTGGCTATACATTGTATCCTTGTGTTTGATAATCTCTCAAAGTATGGACCTTAAATATCTTGGCCTTGAGCATAACTGAAGATACATTAAATTGTCGAAATGGGCATCTGGTGCACTAAAACAAGTAAAGTTTTTATTATTCCTTCCACTGAATCGTTACCTCTGCTGGCATAATGATAGTCCCTGGTGGTGTCACCAGCTTTGTAGCAAGGACTTCGTTTTTAGCATGAAAATATGAACATGACAAAATATGAATTAATTGTTATTTACTTTAATAAAATTTACGCTATAATTTTGAATGCATGAATATCCCTCATGCAAAGCTTTGATTATTTGTCCAGTATAAACTATACATAAGGGTATTGTAGTTGATCAGCTCTTCAACATTTGTGTAAGTTTAAAGTTTGTATGTTTATATTATTACTACTCCTTAGTCGATACCTCTTCTGGTGGACTGTTAGTCTCTAGGATATAACCAGGTTAGGAGCCAGTATTTCGGATCGGACATAAAAAAATGGATACTGTTTTGATTGCAATTAACTGTTTTTTAGAAATCATTTTAAGTTTAGAAATATATCGCCATCATGTTCTGATTCTTTGTCAGGTTCTGGCTATACTTAAGATCTTTTTGGTTGACAAGCTCATCAATATTTGAATTAGGTCTTGTATTTTAAAATATTTTTCCTCGAGCATCACTAGAGATACATTAATTGCCGAAATGTGCATCTGATGCACTACAATTAGTACCGTTTATATAACTACAAGAGTGTACATTCAATTTGTCTTTTAAAATTTTACACAGGTATTTCTCATCATAAATTAAAGCCAGATTCAAAGAATTGGTTTCAAAATTTTTAAACAAGATAAAACGAGTTAATATTTTTTTTTAACACAAAAATCTCTGAGCTTAATGTTATCAAGATTATTGTTTCATTGACAAAATATTGGTTGCTTCTGGATGTTTTAACATATAATCGGTATTTCTATATGCACCACTTGTGCGCATCATTACAACAGGTACCATATGTGGAACACGAACTACTTACCCTTTTTATTTTGTTTGTCATTTTGTCGGGTTTTTTTTTATCCATGGCGTTGTCATTTTATATTCGAATTAAGATTTTGAGTTTTTCTTTCGTATCTTTCACCCATGCATTTTTTTTTTTTTTTTTTTTTTTTTGTACTGTATTCCTGTCATGTTATGGTGTCATTTTAGTATTATATCTAACAGTGCCATACAGGTGCGATGTGTGGCTAGTCACAAAACCAGGTTCAACCCTTTATATTTTCTTAAAATGTCCTGTACCAAGTCAGGAAATGGCAGTTGTTATTTTATAGTTCGTTTCTGTGTGTGTTGCATTTGCATTTGTTTTTTGTTCACTACAGTGTTTCTGTTGTTTCGTTGTTTTCCTCTTATAGTTGATGTGTTTCCCTCGGTTGTTTTTTGTTACCCGGATTTGTTTTCTCTCAATCGATTTATGACTTTCGAACAGCGGTGTACTACTGTTGCCTTTATTTGCTTAAATCAATATACCGCTATTTGTTATGATAATGTCAAGTATTACTGATTACAGTATTGAGAATAAAATTGAAAACGAAATGTATATCTATTCAATTTCTTAAACTCTCATGGAATTAGTCTTTATAATTATCTAAAGAAAACTTGTTTTCTACTTACAAATTATAAATCTTCGAAACATTTATCTTACATGTCTTATGTCCAACCTATTGAAAGACGGTTAAATCATATGTCTTTGGGAAATCTTATAAAGGTATCATATTGGTATGGATATTGAATAAAAAGTATGCACTTACTTTTTTTACTCTCGGCATTGCACAGTATGCGCTATTTTGCACTGGTCTTAGCTCCGATGTGTGAGATAACACAAATCATTAACCTGACTGTGCGATGTTTGCAGATCACCACTTTTTGCTCTTATTAACTGTAATGAACTCGTTTGATTGAGTATACATTCAATTACACAATATCGTAAATTGTTTGACCTACTTCGACAGTTAAACACTATATTATATTTGACTACGTCGGTTGGAGACCGACGTTACAATGATTAATACAAACTAATTAAAAATGCGTTTCGTACGCTTCGCATAAAATAAAAAAATCGATGTTAAAGAACTCAAAACCAGTATTTGATCTCAAGAATCCAAAAAGGATGATGATTCTTGCCCGACGTCGTGATGAGTAAGGCAGGAATTTTAACAAATAGTCTGCATTTTTTTTTCAAGTTTCAACTGTATACCAAACTTTATACTGTTAACAATTGTTTAGTACTTTCATATCAAATGTTAAATGTTTAGACAGTACACAATTAATTCTGAATTACATGCTTTAAATAAATATTTGTCCTGCCGTCCAAGACATTGATATATTTATATATGAATATATTTTCGAGTTTCGGTTTGATATCAAGCAAAATAAATCCATATCTAAAAGAATGATAGTTGTGTAATATAATCGTTGTTATGTTGACCAATTTAATTTATATATCCCTGCATTGACCTTACACTGATAAACCGAGAACAACATTTAATTAATCGGTGCAGTGTATTGCGAAAACCTATAATACAGTGTTGATAAATATTATCTATTAGGTATTGATATATGCAAATGAAAAAACGTATATTCTATTTATAGAATAACTCGCTGAAGATATGTTTACTTATTGAACATTAACAAATCATTACATATAATTTTAAAAAGATAGTAAAGCGAACTGTTCAAAGTTACCACCTAAACATGTTTATCTGTAACATAATATATATAGTTCTATAAATAAGTTACTTAATAGTATGCATGTAAATCGAAAACAAAATCATTGTTGTCAGTATTCCATATAAGGCAAAAGTTCACGTATCTTCAAGACGTATAACTTTGCAAAAATGTAACAGTTTTGACATGAAAACATTACCCTTCCGATCTCCATTGTTTGATGATCCTGTCAAGGCATCCAAAGATAGTTGAAAAAAATCAACTTACCTGTGGCTACATATAAACCGTTATAATCTACTGCGCAGCAGGAAATAATTAAGGATTTTTTAACTTTCACTTTCACTTAGTAATGACGTACTCTCCGAGGTAAAATTTTTAACATGTAGGATTCGAAAAACAACCTAGTGGAAGTAAATGTAACTGTTTAGGTTAAATGATAACGAAAAGAAATGATTTTGTTGTTATATTTTTTTTTAATGTAACATTTACAATACAATACAGCAGCAGAGTATGCATAAACATTAATGAATCAAATAAGGCGTATGTGTGTGACTAAAAAACATTTAAAAAATGCATTCATTTATATACTTGTTATATCTATCATCTTTTGCGTTTTGGGGATGTGGGTTAAGTATGTAATCTAATCGTAGTTGACTAGTTTTTTTTCGTACTCAAATCTCAATATTGATAGTTCAAGGATGACTAAGAACCGAATAAGCTGACAAGCTATTAGACTAAAAAGGACATGAAAATTGCGAAATCCTTCAATGTCAAATTGTCTTGAGCATGCTGAGAGAGTTGTAATATTGTGCTTAGCTTTTTAATTTTTAAACGGATATACTGTCAATACATCGTGAATCAATATCAGCATTTCGACACATAAAAAAAGATAACACCGATTGTTGTCACTGACAATGTCGATAACTATCCTAAATCCTAATTTCCAAAATTCACGGAGTACTGATTGTTCTCACAACTGTGTTTTGAAGTTGATGTTATATAGATTGTTTTCACTTGAATATTCTCACTTTCATGGGTCATTGATTGTTTACACTTCCATTTCATAACGTAGAAGTTAAAAGGAAACTAATTGTTTGTTTTCTACCATATCCTGCAGTTCATATGATTCTGATTGCCCTCTCTGTGTACTGAAGTTAATAGGATATTAATTTCTAACATTTCAATGTTTTGAAGTTCGCACAATGCTTTTTGTTCTCACTCGTATGTTCTAAAAATCATAGGATTCTTATTTTATTAGTTTCCATATTCTGATGGGATGTCGATTGATCTACTTTCAATTTTTGAAGTTTACTGAATGCGGTCTTTTCTTTCATTCCATATGTTGAGAAATCTTTTTGATACAAAATGTTCTCACTCCCATGTTAGGAAGTTTATTGAATACTAACTGTTCTCACTCTTATGTATAAATGTCTAATATTCTCACTTCAATACTCAGATATACATGTGATGCCGATTGTTTGTTTTCCAGTGTTTTGAAGTTCATGGTATAACCATTGTTTTACTACCATTTTATATAATTCATAGGATTATGATTATTCTCACTACAATGTTCTAACATTTATTGGACACCGATTTTTCTTTCCCTATTGTTATTTTTCCAAATTTTGTAACTGTAAATTTAATGGAAAATATTGTGTTTATTCCATGTCCTGCAAGTCATTGAATTCTGGTCGTTCTCAACTATGTGCTGAAGTTAAAGGGATACTGATTGTTTTCTCTTCAATGTTTTGAAGTGCATGCAAATAGCTTTAAACCGTTGATAAAGTTTTCCATGCAAACCAAATATTTGGTTTGCAAGTTCGGCAGTACGTGTAAAAAACTTATTTCAAACGGAATAGCACATCTAAAAATTTTACAATGATGTTGTTAACAGAGCCCGGAAATTAAGATACAATCATGGAACATTTATTAATACTTTAGATAAACTAATTCTAATAAGTTATCTATTTAACACTGTAACATGTATAAAATCTTAAATCTCGTGTCCTCTTAAAAAGTAGGTGAAATGTTTTGAAACTTTATAGGATTGATGACGACAAATTCAACAGAAACTTGTTTTTTGTTTTTTGTTTTTTTTTTTTGTGAGTAACTGAGAGGTATATCTGCCAGATGAGAAATTGAGGTTCATAGAAGAATTAATTTTATATGTTGGAATCGTATCCAATGAATTGTCTTATGGTAATTTGTGTCGATAGTGTCTGAAACGTTCATACGCATACATTCATTATAAGATATATAACCAATAAACTCATCATAGATACAAGGCTTTATATTGTGTACTCATCAATGACGCTCGAATGAAATGAGTTACTAAATAAAAACCAATAGATACCAAAATGAATTGCTAATACAATGTATATAAGATGATTAACTTAGCTATCTGGAGTTGAAGCTTAAGTTTCGTAATTATTTTTAAATGTATGAATGGTATAAGAAAATATACTACAACCATTCATTCAGCATGGACTGACTGTTCGCCTTAGGACACACTGGGGACTAACAACTGACACGCAGTGGTAACAAACCAGTTCTAGTAATCACAATTAACAGTTAACAGATGTGTTGAGTTCAAAACAATCTGTTGCATTTACCTATTGCATTAACTTCAATGTGAATTAGCTGATTCAGATAATTTCTGACTCGTGCGACTGTATAGAGGGATGCTTCCATATCTTAGTCCTTGAATTAAAGATGATGAAAGGTATACGTGTATGAAACAGTAACCTAACGACACAAATTATTGAAGGATTCTCATTTTGTATTTTATAACATTGAATTGTAGGTCAAATGGAATATCGTCCAAAAAGTAGCCATTGCTTTTATTGTAGGTTTATACATTTTAATTGTAAAGGTTAATATGACATTCGGAAGGTATGTGTTTTTTTGTCAACTGGTTGCAATTGATCAATTTGTTTTTTATTGTCCTGAAGGTTTTAGAGATCTAGCTTCCAAAACTTTGTCTCAAGCATATGTGATGATCATGTGAAAAACACCTGCAAAATGTATTAAGATTGTTATCATGGGATTATAAACTAAATGGTGTTCATCATTTTAATGTCAAATACACAAATAGAGTGACATGGTTGTTTGTTCCAGGTTGAGGGAACGCTACAGCAAATAACCAGTTTTAAAGGATACCTGGCTCTATCCTGTAATTGTTTGTCATATAAGACATAAACAACCCTACTGATATCGCTAGCCTGTCATTTTACACTATACAGATATCGCTTTAAAGCTCTGCCCATTGCCGGACTATTTTTGGGTATTGCTATTGACGAGGGTTGTATGAGCTTTCGTGACCTCAGCATGTTTATTGTAATCACATTTCAAAGACGTATTGCTCCGTTTGTGAATGTTCAGTCTACGATCTGCAACTCACTTTCTGCTCATAGACAAACATAAACAGCATTTTTACAGCGCCAATCTTCAAGATCGAAACTTGAATGTGTAAATGTGTAACACAGAAAATCAACCATACAACAATGTCAAGAATGTCGTGAATCAGTGCATGTACGAACAGTTCGAAATTCTGAAACTCAAATCAAACACTTTTGTCTTAAATCGAACAATGTTTTGTTATTTCTTTTAACTGTTGAAATTAGTTATAAATGATTTCGATTCAAAAAAAATAAATATGGTCATTTAAAACACTGAAGCGAATGTAGGTATGTCGTGTGTGTGTGGCTGTTTTATTTCAACCCCTGTTAGATAAAACTAAAAAAAAATCTAATAAATCCATAGATTGTATGATTTTTTTCTAAAATAGCCGCTTGAAAAAATGTGTTTATTTTTTTTATATTCTTAACCGAAACATTTGCCATTTTTAATTCTAATTTTTTTTATCGCTAGCTCCCGTCAAATCCACAGTTGTCATTTCGTAACTAAGGAGCCACCATCTTGACTTGCTGAAATCAGTAAATGTGCGAATAATGCAAAGTAAAACAACGCCTACCTCAAAACTCCATCTGAATGCAAAATTATCCGAATTTTGAGGGTTCACGCAACGGAATAACCTTCAGCTTTGGTTTTTTAATTCGTATGTCGTCATGCTTTCAAGAACTTTCAAAACGGTTTGTGTTTGTACCGGCCGACAAAGCAGCCAACAATGTGGTGGTGTTATGCCGTAAATACTACATGGACGTTCTAAAGAATGAAATTTTAAATTCATCTACATTCACGTCCATGCGCTCCACAGAGAGTCATATAGTAAACAAACATATCATAACCACATCACAGCTTAAGGCTTCTTCTGAACATTTGAAGGTCCCTACTATGTATTGGTAACCTAAACTTCACAAAAAACCAATAAAATATCCTTGACTACTATCAAAGAGCTTATCATAAACTATTGTAATAAAATGTATGAAAATAGTGGAATTAACTATTTTGGAGTGTAAAAATTCTTTGGATGTTTTAGATAAATTACGTGCTTTTGATGGTCCTTTTGATTCTGTTGACAGTTTTGACTTTTCTACTCTTTACACTACACTTCCACACTATCGTATCAAACAAAAGTGTTCCTATTTAATTAAATGGTCGTTTTGTAAATCTGAATGCAAATATATTTGCTGCAACTCCTTTAAAACCTTCTTCTCTAATTAGAAAGGTAAATATGCTAGATATAATTACTGGAGGTGTGATCAGATGATTGAAGCTGTTAATTTTCTCCTTGATAATATTGATGTACGTTTCGGCAACAAAGTTTATCGACAGGTTGTAGGTATTCCTAAGGGCACTAATTGCGCCACTTTAATAGCAGACTTGTTTTATACTGTTATGAATGACAGTTTATGACCAAACTCAGTAAAGACCCGTCTAAATTGCATGTAATTGATAAATTCAACAACACTTACCGTTATCTTGATGATATTTTTTCGTTAAATAATCAAGAATTTTCTCAATATACTGCCGAAATTTACCCAAAGGAACTTACTTTAAATAAATCAAATTTAAACGGTAATAACTGTCCTTTCCTAGATTTAGATATTTCGGTTTTAAATGGGAAACTCCACACTAAAATTTACGACAAAAGGGACGATTTTTCGTTCCCTATTGTTAATTTTCCCTTTTTGGATGGTGACGTTCCTTTAGCACCTTCTTATGGTGTTTATATTTCACAACTCGTTCTCTATGCCCGTGTCTGTTGTGACGTTTTTGATTTTAACGAACGTAATCTATGTATTACTGGTAAATTATTAAGCCAGGGATTTCGTTACCACAAATTACTTAAAACCTTTACTAAATTCTTCCATAGATATAAAGATTTGGTTTTGAAGTTTGGTTGTACCTGTAGAAAACTTATTTCAAACGGGATAGCACATCCTCATTTTTACGGAAATGTTGTTTACCGTGCCCGGAAATTTAGAAACGATCCTGGTAAACTTATTGATCCTTTAAATAAACTTATTTTAAAAGGTTACCAATTCAACACTATAATTAGATCATTGAATATTGTTTTATTGGTATTAATATTGATTTTGTTATCAGTAAATTAAAAGCAAACTAAATATTATTATGTTATATACATATACACATTCATGGATCTACAATCAGGCCGTTAGTTTTCTCGTTTGAATTGTTTTACATTTGTCATTTCAGGGCCTTTTATAGGTGACTATGCGGTATGGGCTTTGCTCATTGTTGAAGGCCGTACGGTGACCTATAGTTGTTAATTTCTGTGTCATTTGGTCTCTTGTGGAGAGTTGTCTCAATGGCAATCATACCACATCTTCTTTTTTATATTTAATGCGCCATAACCATTGATGGAATTTCGCGGAATTTTATTTTATTTTTATTTTGTACATTTTTTCGAGCTTGAATGCATTACTTCAGTGTGTTCTGCATCATAATAGAAATAAAGGTTCTGTAGTTGGTTTTTTTCAATTTCTATTTTTAATTCAGCGAAATCGAAATAGCGTTTGCACATAGATTACGATACATGTTGATTTACGTGGGAGGTACATTTTCACAGCCATTCTTATGTACATATCTGAATCTGCGCTAAGTATAGAGGTATTTTTATCACGATGTGGTTTAGAATGAAGCACGTCATAATAGAATAAGCAATTATTAATTTTGAGCGATGTATTATTGTTGACTATACTAGATTCTTTTCGGCGTACTGGCCATCAACCGATTCTGTGATTTTTTTTATATTACTACGCGGGCCTCAAAGAATTTCAAATCGAAAATAATGTACACAATCAACTGCCGGATAAAGACAATGACTGTTTAGTGTCTTTAAAATATCAGCTGTATTTGTACTCGGCTCGAAACAGGAGTAATACCTCGATGAAGCTCGCATTATACCCGTTTCAATGCGTTTCTTAGACTCGTACATTTATTGTACATTTATTCAAATTTTGGATTGCCTGCATGCAAATCAATAAAGGTCGATATGCCCATGGCCAAACTGTATCCACTTATCCATCATTCTTCCTTTATTCAGTAGGGAAACTCTGTTCCTACCTTTTCTATGCCAAACAAGTTGTATCATGTGACATGGACTTATAAAA
The DNA here is from genome assembly GCA_017311375.1 of Mytilus coruscus. Taxonomy (NCBI): domain Eukaryota; kingdom Metazoa; phylum Mollusca; class Bivalvia; order Mytilida; family Mytilidae; genus Mytilus; species Mytilus coruscus. The sequence continues at coordinate 74,747,176 of CM029598.1, read as the reverse complement.
TTTGCTTTGAAAGTGTATTGGCCGATGTGGTTCGTTTTTTTCATGATTTTATTGTGTCTTTGTCCTTTGACCTCAGTTAATCAAGATAATATATTAGGGGAACATGTTTCGTCTTTTTCATATCTATAATGGTTTAATATAACCGATCAATATGACTCTTATCAGAATCACATCACTACCGATTTATTGTTTTATTTATGCCGTTAGACCACAGAGTGCGCTAAAGGGGATAGCCTGCTCAGTCTCGGCTTTCCAAAAGATAAACTCATATCATTAAGTGTTGAATATATGGAACTGTCAAGATTTGCACTACTTAGCAAGATAGTACTCTTAATCCACCATCGTCTACATTAGGAAATGCTTGTACCAAGTCAGGAATATGTTTAACTTAGTTGTTTTTCATTCATTTGATGTGTTTGTGCTTTTAATTTTGCCATTTAATAAGGGCCTTTGCGTTTTGAATTTTCGTTATTTTTGTTTTCGTTATTTTTTAATTAATTTAAAAAACAAAAGTGTATAACTGTGAAAGTCTTATCAATTGCTTCTTTAAACTATCGTAATAATTGTAGATATTTTCAGCCATATGTTGATAGCACTACCCCCTTTCTTTTTTGATATCAGTCAGTAAAATTGTGCCAACCTTGAGATCTGAACGAACCACAAGATGTTATGGTCTTCCTTACTAATTGATGTTTCAAAAGAAAAGAATAACAAATCAAATTATAGAGCATAAAAACAAGAAGTTTTAATTTCATAAAGTAAGTTCACATCCAATAATCATTAATTCATAGTAGAAATTCAGCACAAAAGTAGAGTCAACTTTAGCTATTCAAATATGCAAATAAAAATGATATTCTTAACTTCCTAACAGTTTATTTATGTATGCACACATATGTGATTATTGTTCTACGCATAATTCATTTTAATTTCCCTGACATCTTACAATTTTTGTGTTATCTGAGTTTTTTAGAAAACAATGTTGGTCATCGTACTTTACGGTCATGTATCTCAGTATGACATGATCGCCAACACTAAAAGGGAAGTCGACTTCCTTAAATGACCACATCAAAACCCTTATTTCTTCTGTTTCATCACTAACGAAAACTTTTCGGAGATAGTTTTCTTTTGGTCTCAACACATCACAAACTTTACTTATTCTAACTTTTGATGTTGAAATCAACAAGTTCTTGTACATTTCATTAATTTCTGAAATCTTCTTTCCTTTCACCTTTGGTATCTCAGCATATCCTTTTGCTATTGTCTTGATGATAGCTATAGTATGTTCCCGAAGATATATCTCATACTTAGTGTTAGTATACTCTTTATCACTGACTTCAATTTTGTAATTCCGAAATGTGTATGTGCGACCTACTTTTAATTTGTTTTTAAATTTTCGGGCCGCGTCTCCGAAAGCAACTCCTCTTATTGTAGTGTTTCCATCGTGGAATACAATGGATATTCTGATATCGTCATGGTCTTTCCCGTATCTAATTTTAGCTGAAATTGCTTTAATCCCGAGCGTTATTGGATCGCAACTCTCTTCGCTTGGCCCAGAAATAGAGAGTATAGGAGAATACTTTCTTGTAAGTGTGATTCCAGCTACCTGCAAATTTTCAATAAAACATAATTTGTACAGTATAATACCTGTAGGTGTTATGTTTGTTATCAAATTTTTTAATCCATTGATGCAGTTATTAATAGTATATATTACATATGGTGTAGCATTCTACTATTTTCATTGGATATTACGATCACGTGTCTCAAAGGTTATTTTACGTATCCGTAGCCTTGTTTCTATTTTTACGTATATTGACGCTTTGTTTCTAGTTATATGTATATTGGTGGTCAATATAAAAAAATATTGCTAAATTTAGATTTATGACGTCATTGGGTCACACATAACAACCACAGAGGAAGCGCCGCAGCAGACAAAAAGAAAATTTATAAAATCCGGAGTCAAAAGTCGGTAATATGAAAAAAGTCGATTGTTTAAGAGCACACTACCAGCCGAATGGAATACTGGTACAGTTAATATTACTCCATTGATCATTATTTCGTTATTTGGGTTCATTAGATACCATTTTTCTAACTGTCACATACATGTATATAATGTCAATAGAGCATGATTGTATGGTATATACTGAATTGTTACATTTTAGGTATGTACGTATAACAATGCATGGATAAAATCATTTGAATGAGAATAAATTTTATACTGATCTAAAGATGTTCTGTCATTATTCTCTATGAAAAAGGTTACTTAAAAGATTAAAATATCGGCTGATAAGAATAGGTTTTCAATAAGACTTCATCATTGTCAACCATTACTAAATGGTTTAAATGAAGTTGATATTTTGTTGACATTCGATTAAATTTCTACAATGTTGCCTAATTGGCGTATACATGCAATTGGAAAAAAAAAAAGAGTTGGGGATTTGAATCATGATCACCGATGTTCTTCAATTTCAGTCTAACCATAAATTAGAAGAATAAATGCCCTGGAATATTCTGCTAGTCAACAGATTTTTTCGTACATTTTTGAGATGTAAGCAGTGAAAAAAATCTTCACTACTATGCTACTAATAATACTTTGCAGTTATTCTGAAGCAAAACCAGTTTTGACTTATTGTATTTTGCTAGTATTTTACATAAATATAATACTTTTTAAACAACACAGCAATGTAATATCTAGAAAATAATTAATATTGACACAACCGAAAAGGCCAGGGGTCAAGTGTCATGCTATTTGTAAAAGCAAATTAAATATATTTTGTATGAACCAAATATACATATTTAACATAATTGTAGTTATAAATATATGTTTTGAATTCATGGTTTGAGGATAGTAGTTTTTGGTGCCATAGGTTTTTCATTCCGAAATTTGACCATTTCATTAAGATATTAAAAAAACATGAAATTAAATTGAATAAATATGCGAAAATGATGAGCATTAAATGATCATCAATTTGACGCATGGTCTAATGTTGTTGATAACCTACACCTTTAACCTTGGATAAATTAATTGGATTTTGTGAGAGAAGGTAAAACAAAGAAGCATATAAAAGGAATAAATTGAAATCGAACAGTTTAGTCAGGGGTTTGGGTTTGCAAGAGGATTTAGCGTTGATATAAATATCATATTCACCCTTTCAGCGTGCGGAAGACTTAATTCAAACATTCAAATGTCTTTTTTGTTCAAAATATTACTACCCTAACTAGGTCAAAAATTGTTAACGAATAAAAAAGAATTGACACATATTCTTATTGCATTATTTGATTTTTATTATTAATTCGGCAATTCCATTAATTCATTTCTATTGTGTTTAGAGTTCAAATATAGTGACAGTCATTGCATGTCAAAACTAAACCTTTTCCTGACAGGTGTTGAAAAATTCAAAATCTTTAACTGCATGTTAGAGCGCATGGAACATTAAGCTTTCAAAGAAAAACAACATTTCTAAAATGTTTTACTTATTGACAAATTTACATATATGGAAAGAAACAACTGTGTTTAAGATTTGTACTCTTTCGTATAATTCTCTCTTAACGTGCCCGAATAACTTTACAAAAAATCAAAAACTACATGTTCAGGTTGCCAAAAAACTGAACCTTGACTTCAAAATCTTTTGATGTAAATTATTACATGAAAATAGTAATATTTATTGATAACCACAATTTAAAGGGGTGCGGATGTAAAAGTGTGTAATCACTGCATGCTATTATTTGCCTTCTTTAAATCAATAGAAATTTCTTCTACCTATCAGTGTCGTCATCTTCCCTACCTCCCTTTTATTAAAATTGATTTTATTTTTATCTTACCAAATAAATGTTATAATTTCATAAACCAATGTTAGTTATATCTTGTCAATTGGAATGTCGATATCTGCTTGTCGTTGGTAATTATTTCTCTCAATATAAGTAACTTTGGGCTTTAATCCAAAGGACCCCGTTACCATTGCAATAGAGACATGAAGAATATTCTTACCATATTAATGATACTGAATTGTGTTCAACAAACAAAAATTAAGAAATATCTGAGATTATGCATGGTCGGTTGTTACAGAGAATTCCTATTTACTTAACATTTGAAACAAATCGGGTTCTTTGTTTCACATTCATTCGCATAGTATGATTAGTAAGCTTCATTTCTCTTGTCAAAAGTGTGAAACAGCATATTTTTACTACATGGAGAATGTCTATACA